>VTPC01008551.1:0-10522 GCA_011009095.1 Ignelater luminosus
CTAGTAGATTTCTCTGATGATGGAGTTGGGTCAAAATTGAAATAAATGGTTATGTTAATTATTCTTATTTTCCTACAGGTGTATCAGTCTGGTAAGGTGAACGGGTTAAATATTTATTAGTGACCCGGTGGAAGTTTTTCGTACTAAACCGAAGTAAAAGATTTTCGTACTGACTCGGACTGACTATTCTCATATTCAGTCAAAGCGGAAGGTTTTGTCATTGACCCGGGCAGGATGTTTTCATACTGAAGCGAAGCAAGGGATTTTCGTACTGACTCGGACGAGCTATTCGCATACTCATACATACTCAGCCATACTGAAAGAACTCCGGAATTTTGATGGTTTTTGGGGCCCCACGGCGCCCGCACAGGGGTGACGAGGTCGAAAACCGGGGTTTTTTACTAGGCCACCGATATGCACAACATATCCAAAAATTAGAACTGCATAACCTTTTGCAAGCAAAGGCCCCTTTTCCAATCTCTATTCCCTGGACTATTTTTAAAGATTTTACTTTTTTCCTTATGAGATGACTCAGTGGCGTAAATATAATTTCAGGGCCCCCCCGCAAGGCCCGCAAACATAATTTAGAGGCCTCTTACTATTTCATGATGTATAATAATATTTTTACAAAACTGCACTTTATACTACATTGTATTTTTAAATATGTAGTAGTAGGTACTTATATAACAAAACAAATGAACTGGACAGTAGAAATTCGGCTTATTAAGACTTTTCTAAGTACATGACTATTGTTATTTCATATCTGTAAACGACTGTGGGGTCCTCAAATCCTTTGGGCCCCCCCGCACTGCGGACTTCTGCGTCTACTATTACTATGATTTCAGTTACTTTAAAAATAAATTTAATATTTTTGAAAATTGCGTTGTGTATTGTATCCTCATTTTTTTATGGTTTGCACAATTCATTCGATTTATATCTCCAAAATTTCCTAAAAGGACTAAGAAATGCCGGACGTAATAAACACCGAGACAAGTATGGGCAGAAATTTATTCGAGAACAGCATTGAAATAAAATACCATATGGGCGATTCTAAAAATAGACTACGATAACGTCTAAAAATAGATTGCGACGTTGCAATTCAAGGACGTAACATTATTCGTAAATAGTACAGAGTATACATGGATTTGTATATTACTTTCACGCCTCTACCGGAATTTTGCTGAACTAAAAATATACATTTTGTACACTAATGATACATTACTGCATCCGCTCCAAATTTAAAGATCTCATTATATCTCGAAAATCCCAATAGATAGCGCAACGATTTGACAAAGATAGAGAATTGATAGTAAAGCGGTCACGTGTATCATAGTATTATCTTCAGGAGCTTGAAGGGAACGCTAAAAACAAGGGTGACTTTGTTGCGTCCGGTATACGGACGCAATAATCAATGTAAAATGTAAATGTATGGACGCAATAATGATAGAAGAATATATATATATATAATATATAAATAATAATATATAAAGCACAGAAGTGAAACAAGACGCGGTAATGCCTACTACAATCATGCAGCTATGACATTTTATTTTCACTGATGTTAAGTATTATTCCATTCCGTGTGCTGTAATCGCTTTTGCTATGTCTATCAAAAGTTTCTACATGGTACATGGTGTGTTGCATCTGCAAAAGTGTTTGAGTTCTATTTTTCAAGTTTTATAGATATTTCCTTAATCCGCACTGATTTAAAAAACTAACTACTAACACTTTAATTAAATGCTTGATAAAACAAAATGTTTTCTTTGAAATTGCACTTACAGGAAAATCCGATTTGAACATTCTATATGTTTAATTAACGGACGTGATTACTAAATTTATTACCTTCGGAATTAACAATCTATTTAACAAGACAAGTCGCTTTTACATTCTTCCCGCAGAATGCTCCATTTTATAGTAAAATTAAATTTTTCAAACCCTCTCAAATTTAACTGCTTATAGTAAGGTCATCGTTTGTCTCAAAAACAAAATGTAATTATTCGCATCGCATTCCTCTACAGAAGCTAAGCTCTATAATCTTTGTCATAAAGTGTGTCGTTGTCGAGATACAGGGTGTCATAATTTATAGATAAGAAATTTTGACGCTCTGTATCTCAAAAGTAGTGCATTTCAGAGAAAAAAGTTATAGGGCAAAGTAGGCAGAAGAAAATGGCGATATGTACACTAAAAATTCAAGAGCAGCTTTTTTGTCAAATCAATTGTTAATTTCAAAAACAGAAAAATCTATTGATTCTCCACTGGCGTAACAATTTTTGTTTATGGTAGTGAGCCAGCTCTTAACATTTCTCAGCTTCTTATAAGAGCATCAAACATAAAACTACGTAAAACAATAGGCACTAAGTAGAGTAACAGGCGTGTAGAGATCTTCGTAATAATTGTCGCGGACAAAACCCGAAAAACCAGGACGGATCTGAATGTTGTGCTCGCAGCAGCTAGAACGCCGAAGATGGGAGTGGTTCACAGGTAATTTATCCTAAAAGAAAATAAAGACTCAATAAAAGACCTTAGTTATTCCTTGAAGATGTCACAATCAATATGCGCGCCAGAAGCCAGTCAAGGTCAACACGTTCGCTGGTGTGGCTTCTCACCGACAAACACTCGGTATATAAATATTGAAGACACTCTTCTATCAATAAACATTCTGTACTCAAACTTCTCTAAACTTATCCAGAGAGATTATACTGACTGAAGCTCAATGCTTCTGCTCAAACAAAGGTACAACAAACTAATTTGCACTGCAAACCTTGCACCAAATAATCAGGTTCAGTGATCACTCCAAGCCGTAGTGTATAATCTAAATTTTGCTAAATAAGAAAACAGAGGCGGCTCAAACCTTACTTGTATAAAGTTATTATTTAAACACACACTGTACGTGCTTAATCTAAAAACAAATTACTATACACCACACTAATAAGTTATAAATATTTAGCTTACGCTTATTTATTTAATTCAAAGGAAAATAAAAAGAAAATAAAAGCATAGAATGTATAGATAAATCAAGCTCTGAATTGGTCAAACAGATTGGGATGAATAAAGACCAAAAATATGAGCATAAGAGAAACTTTAAATTTTCAACGAGGTCAATAAAACATACTTGACCTCCTAAGTAACAGTTAAAAAAATAAAATTACAATTTGTTCTCTGAGATTGATAAAAATTTTATACTGCTAAAGAAAAATTATTGTAAATCTAAATTTATTAACCCTGGGGGACCCATTTTCACAATAGCTACCTATACCAATGTTAATCTGACTGACTTTATTATGTGACACACACAAAGTAGATAATATAAAAAAATTATTAAACTATCAGTACCTTACGGTTAAATAAATAAATTGTCCTCTACTTTGGGCAGAAATCGATACGAAAGCCTGGACTCAGTACCATCAGATGTACTTCCAAATTTACAAAACTTTAGTGGCTTGCGGAATGGCCAACGACCCCTTACGTGCGTTCAAAACTATGCACTCCAAAAAAAGTATTTTAAACAATGTTTAAGCAGTTATGCATCGACACGTGCTCTAACACATACAAATGTACATAAACGTAGAATGTTTAATGCTAGTAAATTAGTTTTTTTAAACACATCGATGAATTCATTAACAAATTTCCAACGGACGAGAAGGTTCGATAAATTCAGAAAAAAAACAATAATGATTAAGAAAGTCTTGTCATTAGCACCAAAGGTTTCGTAATCTTTACGATCTTAACTAAGTTAGTCACAATTTTTGGATTAATAAAGTTAAATGCACGGAACGTTAATTAACGATGCTCTTTGGATATGGTAATAATATTGTGATATCTTTATAAATCATTGCTAATAAGAAATTTACCATTTTAAGAAGTGCATCATTAATATGCTAGTGCAAATTATCATACAAATATCAGTCATTTAATCTTGTTTGTGTACAAACTTTGTCTAAACAGTAATATTAAATTGTATTCATCAATCATGCAAAATGAAGCAAAAGACTCAAGATTTTTATTCTCTAAAAATTCAAAGTTATTCAGCAAATTGGTATCAGATTTTTTTGTTTGTTTTTGGACATAGATAAATATGCCCTGTATAATGGTTGGCACACCCATGGTGATTTAATTATTAAATAAGCAGGTATATCTACAGTTATAAATGCTATGTGGCATAAACTGTAAGATACCAAAAATTTGTTTATCACTTTTTTGGAATGATAGAATTATTAACTTACCCATTGTGATAGCCTATGTTAGTATTATGGCTAAAATTGATTGTTTAATTTTAAATAAAGTATAATTCCTTAAATATTTTCGACGAATAAAAGCGCAAATAAATGTTTCCGTTGATGTATGCAAAACATTTTTGGCTTGATTGTAGTATACATTCGCAAGTGTATTGCAGTGATCATTTCTGTAAGTACATAAATCTTTGTTTCTAGGTATAGCTAAATTGATTTTTTACTGATACAAAATGCCAAATACTGTTTACTAATAAGTACGTAAGAGAAATCAGTTGCTGACAAAATCTGATAGCAGAGTGGTTGGCACTTTAATTACGTTACGCGAATATTCAACAAACATTTTAACATTTAGACGTTGAATTATTATTTACTAATCAGTATTATCACTTACAGCTTCCTTACTTACAAAACTTTTTATTTAATTCACACATTCATTAAAGCAGCTATACGTGAGTGTTATGACAAAGAAGGCTACTCTTAATTTGCTAAACACAGATTTCTTGACAGTATCAGTATTTAAATGTTAACAGCATTCTGTAGTTCACATATTCGTAGATCATTCAAATATCCTTAGAAAAACCCAACAAATTCTTGGGCTGCATTCAATTCAATATCTTCGGAAAAGGACGAAGGTTACTTAAAAACGATTATGTGACGTATTATAAAATATATGGTTTATTGTTTTTTAACATCTCACAAATAAATTGTAACGTAGCCTTGCGTTACAATTCAAATTAAAAAAAAACTAAAACCCTTATGTCCTAGGCCAGCTGAACTCAGGGGTGGCCTTGAGCGTGGATTTGTGAGGGTTATAACACAATAAAAACACAACAAAAATTTAAGCCTACAAATATATTTAACTCGAATATTTATACTTAACATATAAGAAAACACAAAATTGGGCGCCTTTTCTTAAAAAACCTTATAAAAAAAACTAACCTTGACAAAAATTTAGATGTAAATTATTTCATAATATTCAATTTAATAAATTTACATAATTAAAAAAATTTTATTAAATACACAAAATTATACTTAGAGGAAAATATAAAAGAAACGATTATTAACAAAATACAGTTTTTTCTGTCTTTGGTTTTTTTTCTACTACAACCCCAAACAAAACTCCTTAAAATTATACAAAAGTAAATTAGTGAAAATTCTAATTTTTTATAAGAAATTTAAAAATAGAGTTACAATAATTCAAGATGAAGTCAATTTTTATAGCAAATATTTTTATCAAGCCTGTCCACTCGAATAGCTTGTCGACTCTACGTACAAAACCAAGGTAAAAAAATTAAAAATTCTCCAAAAATTAAAAAGGATTTTTGAAACATGAAAAATTTAAATTGAAAGATAAATTATAACTTTTATTAGACAAAGCGTAAATGAGGCAGAAAAAAACTATTTAATGACTTCTGTAAACTAAGTAAATTTGGAGCACAAATTCTTAAAATTAAAAAAAAATTAATAAAGCTACAACAACCCTAGTAACAAGTTAAACAAACAAAAAAACTAAAACACTCAGCCTATTTCGGATACAAAAATTGAAAAAAATTATACTTCTTACCAAAACATCTTCATGTTGCCTCCGACCGGAATCATTATGAAGGCAAAAAAAAGCAAAAATTGCCACACAAAAAAAAATAATTCAATTTAGATTAGACCTGTAGTTGCAATTATTACGAGGGATAAGCCAGAGTTATATCTGCCTCAGATTGTCTTCTTAATTTTGTTTTCTTGAATTACAAAATTATAAGATTTCCAGATAAACTTTAAGGCGAAGAATTTTTACTTATATTTTAAATAATTAATTGTTAAACACAGAAACTATTTATTGCAAAGTCACGAAATTTGAAGATGGGAAAAAGCACTAATTCATCCCAAGGATCCCGACAGAAGGGTACATATCAAATCCGGAGGAACTGCTGAATCGGAACGCCTAGTTTAACCAATTTAAGCCTCCATAAATGATGAAGAAGACTTCCAACCTCCAGGATGGTATCCCGGGATAAAAAAAAACTGTAAACCAAGAACATCGATCAGCATTGATAGAAACAGGGATGCAACAAAAATAGGAAAACTAACCCCTAATTTAAGGTTTTTTCTTACTAACTCGAAATTAATTTGAAAGAACAAGGCTTTAGCGCATAACACGAGCGCTGGTCACTTCTCGTCTGTTGCAAGTCGATCCCTCCGTTCCCCAAAAGTCAAGTTAACCGGTTTATGGGTTCTCCGATCAACGCAGGAAGAAAATTAAATTATTTAAACAATGATAAATCCTATCTAGAAGAAGTAATAAGAAACTTAAAGAGCAAGGAACCCGCAGTAACCGTGATATAACCCTCAAGCGGATAAAAAAATCAGTATCCAAATCCGAAAGAACATCTATTCACAACCCTTCTAATTCAGAAATTCTAGAATATAACACTCCTAACGGGAAAGCTATAATAAAACATTTAATTTTCCACTGCGAAGAATTAAAATTCAATACTTGAAATAATTATACCCAGAGTTTCACCTACCCTAAAAGTTGCGAAATGCAGAAAATGTTTTAAACTGAAGACAAGAGAAATATAAACCCAGACTAATAAAATTTGTAACCTAAGATTCCTAATTACAATGTTGTATAATCAAGGGCTTTTCTTTTGCAAAATTAAGAAACTACGGGTACCCTCGAAAGCGCAAAAACCAATTCCCATGTAACGGGAAAGAACAAAAAAATGACCGTTACAAAATAATAATTCTGTTGAAGTAAACTCTAACTCTCATTGAATATAAAATGCAGAATTGCGTATTAATAAATATAAACACAAACAGTGTAAATAATAATTCAAAGTTAAGGTTTTATTCTAGGTTAAATGTGAGGAAGAAATTAGATAGTAAGTAAATCAAAAACAAACCTAGCGGTATTATTGTGTAATTGATTCCGGTTTTTGGTAGCTAGCTAAGATCGTTAGGAATAACTTCCGTTAAGACGTTGTTTTAACCGTTATCTGACTTATATGCATCTCCAAAAGTCATGAAAGTACCAAAGATAAGATATGTGAAGTACCACTTGACAATTCTTACTTAACTGATAATTCATTACGTTCTCTATGTACTAGCCTTGGCTTTTCGATTATATAAAACATAAAACAAAGAACCGAATTTTGAAACTAAACTTCGTTTGATTTCAAGAGAGCGGGACATAAAGAAGTGCACGTGTAACACATGTGAACAAGCAGATCTGCATTGGACACGGCTTTACTGCCGCGGCATTCTTACGTTCGGCGGCCCATTACAATGCAGATGCGAGGCGATTACGTACCGATTATGTTTACGCTCGCTTTCTCTTGGAAATGAACGAAGTTTAGGAATTTCTACCGGACTCAATAAATAATTTATAATGCAGAAAATTACACCAATATTTGATAATTTGATTAGTTCTATGCTTAGAAAATTCTTTCTTGACGTGAATGAAAGTAAAATAGAAAAATCGATAACATATGATTTGAAGTGGCTGCGTATGGCAACAAATGTGTATTCTAATTGTAAATGAGATTAATAACTTTAAAACTCACATAATACATTGAATTTAAAAAAAAACTTAAAAGTTAGTTGTTTAAGCTGAATGAAACTACGTATTTCTCTTTTTTGCTTGTGTAACATATTAACAATTTGAAAAGAAAATTTAACGTCAATCATCTTACATAATATTTATAAATAGAAAGAAAATTTAATAATATAAAATTTTATAACTCTCAAATGACTTTGTTAACGTTTAGCTAAAGTAAAAAGGTTTTTAAGAATTATAGGTGTTATAAATTTGTTTATTAAATTGAGTCCACAGCAATTGTTTCGTTTATATGAAATTGTCATTCCAAAAGCGCAAAATATTCTATCAAATTCTCTTATATTAAAAAAGTACGTCACAAAAATTGGCAAACAACCAAAAATGCTAAAGGGAAAGAAGGGAAATTAGTTCTGGTTCAGGAAATTGCTTTTGTGCGAGTAACAATAGATATGAAACACAAACATCCTTCCAAAGCACACAGGACACGTGAGAGGCAATCCTGCTCAATGTAGCAGACCCGGAATTTTATCCTCGGTCATACAAACCGGAAAGACTACCGCGAGATATTAGCCCTGATTGTGTGTATTTAAATTCTGTAACTAATTTACTTAAAGCTTAATCTTGAGAGGGAAGGGGCGACTTTATGGCTTACATAAAACATTGAGGAAACCAGGAAAAATTATTTTTCACAAATCTTGTTATGCGGTAGGAAGTTTTAGTCTCCCGGTTTTTCCGAGTCAACATTTTAGTTGTGGGACGGGGCGAGGGTGGTTGAGTAATGAAAGTGAATAAAGTTACTGGCAAACTGTACTTTCAGCATGACTGTAACAAATATCTAAAGCAAGAAGGAAATCATGATAATACCTTATTAGATCGTACCTGCGACCTTATGTTGAATTTAGCAATTTGGTACGAAAGAAAGTCATCTAATCCGCCGAAAGGAAAGGAAAAGATCGAGTCACTAAGCAAATACCTTTGAAAAACACTCTTTTCCAAATTCAAAGGCAATTTCATTCCATATAAAAGAACTCGCGATCGACACTAAAGCGTCAATAGTAAAACGATATCCTAATTCAAAGGAACTTCAAACCAAAGCTATTTTGCGAGTAATTGAACCTAACACCGTAAACTTTCAGCGACCGATCTGTCTGTTCGAGTTTCTAAGCTTAATCTAAGGTTTTCACAGGCGACGGTCAAGCGAATTTGGGGGACTGGCGATGCTAGAGAGCTTAGGTTTCCAGTCTCTTGAGAATTGGCGCCACTAATTAGTCGATTCAATTATAATGTTAGTTTAAGGCATTTGCAACTTCGCACAATGACAACAAGTTGATAATTTGAAGACGGGAGAACTCGTAATAACTGAAAATGAGATAAAGACATAATTCGATTTGCAATTATCACTTATTATAGGGCCGTAATTTGAAACTTGAAGCGGCTTTTATTAAATAATTCGTGACAAAAAGTTATTCACTTTTAATAACTTAGTAGTACTTTAAGGTAATGATAAAATGTGATGAACTAAATTAATTGTAATAAAAATAAACTTCACTTTAAAATACCCACTAAAAACTTCTATAGAATTTAACATTTCCCAGCCTTGACAATATGAGCGGAATACAAAAGAGATTATTTAAAATTTTGATGAAGACGCTTGTAAAAACTTTATTCAAAAAATGACTAGAGGCCATTAATTTACCATTATTATTAGATGCACAGAAACGAGGTGGTGTGTAGTGTTCGCGTGAACGAACCTGCCTATTCTCGTTAGAGAGCTTCAGTTAACCAAGATAAATTAGCTTAAAGGTTTTTGAGAGCAAAAAATTGTGTGTCCGTCGAAAATATAGTAATTAAGCACTGGGTTTCCGATATCAAAATGATGTCATTTATATAAGTCATATAAGACATTCAGATAGAATCAACGTCGTTATATAAATCCATTAAAGTGTTCGAAATCCATTAGACAAGACTATGGTTGCGTTTAGCTCTTAATGATTGTTTCAGACCAGTCTGTTGTAATTCACGGCAGACGCGCTCTCCTTTTTACAGAAATCGATGTTCGACACGGATGCGGGAATTTATCAACCAACTTTATTTGGAGAGTTTCCAGATCAACTTCCCCACTTTGTAACCCCCAATACCTGTATCGGGTAACAGATGTGGACATGTTTGAAATATAATAGATTATAACTTGAGCGTCCTCTTACCTTAACGGTTTCTTCAAACTTCTTTTGATGTCATTCTTTATTGCTTATTTTAAAGTTTAAAGATGCTTTGCTTGTTATTTTACTGCTCTTGCAGAAAAGTGCAGTTCATTCTTAACTGTTTTTAAGGTAGGTAGCGTACATAAATTGCAACAGCCATGTAATTATAATTAATGTTATTAATACTTGCTCTGTCGAATCGTTTTATTCAACTTCAACATGCAAATATTTATTTCCTTTGCATTCTATAGCTTAAGCTTTTTGTTGGCTTCTGAAACCACACATTGACATCAATTTGTTTTTCATTTTGTTTGGCAAACGCAAATAGAACTTTCTAGTACTTGTCAGTTCGTCAAACTTGTGTGTGGTAGTCTTGAAACTACTTTGCTTGAAGGAAGTTGAGTATAGATATCCAAGATTTATTTCAGATTAAAGGCAAAGAATATTAAATCTAACTTTCATCATTTTTTTATTTGATGGCATTTTGTCACCCTACGAATTTTTTACGCATTTCATGTGTACTTATTTCCTTTATTTTT
>VTPC01008557.1:0-26975 GCA_011009095.1 Ignelater luminosus
TTTTTTGATTGAGCTTTAGCTCAATTACACTAGCAATATATAAATACAGAAACACAATTGTTTTCTCCAAAAATTATGTAAGCATTGATCATAAATACATGTTTCACATATTTCAGATTTTTACTTTTTGCAGATGATATAAAGATATACAGACCAGTTCAGTCTATTAAAAATAGTATCAAGATATAATAAAATGATATTGCGAAGTTAAGTTACATGGTGCAACGACCACGCAATGACCTTAAACGTCGATAAATCCAAGATAGAAAGGGCACAAAAGAAACTTTTGAGATATATAACATTTAAATCTCATATACCTTATATGAAGGTTGGATCAAATTACATGCTAACTGTAACTAACCTAAAAACATTAGAATCTCGTCGAGTTTATTTTGTTCTTTGTACTGTATTTAAAATACTTAAAAGTTATTTCGATTGTCAGCTACTGCAATATGTAGATTTTCTTGCCACTACTTACCAGATCTCAGCAGCTCTTTAACTTAAACATATTCAGCAATAATTATACTTACTATCCAGAATGTTACAATCTGGGAATTCTTGCAACTATAGACTTCTTTACGGTATCTTATTATCATCGCACCTCCAGAAGATCTTTTCGGGCTGTTTGTATTTGTCAGTAGAGAATAACGACGATCGATGCTTGCACATGTCATGCCGGGTTAGAACTACTAATATGACACAGAAGCATGAAGGAAATAACGCGCCATCTAATCTAAAAACCAAGTACAGACTAGTTAAAAAAATAAACGGTTCGACATCCCTTCTTTTAAACTAGCAATATCTAATGTATATGGAAGTTCACTAATAATTTTGTTATATGGAGTCGTGTTCAAGTTTCAAAAACATTGTTCCCGATATGAAAATAAGACGAGAAGATCAAGTTACAAAAAACTGACAATTCCTGCAATTTGAAATTGCCATATTTCGTGGAAGCGTTGATGAGGCTTTACGATTTTTTGGATGTATTCTTGATGTGCATCTTCTGTAACCACCACAAACGACGGAAGCGTTGCGTAGCCTAAGAAGTAAGAGGAATCCAAAAACCTAACTAAGTATAAAGGCATTGTTTTTAGAAGTCACCTTGCATGGTATCTACACAACTTGATCAGCAATACCTAGAGTTTTGCTACAGAAATTGAAATACAGCTGGGTATAAAAATTCAGCAAAATTAATTTTTTGTTGTTTAAGGTTTCACAGCTTAAGATATCCTAAAAGAATAATCAAAATTACTAATTATTTTTGATCAAGAACTAAAAGATGTCGAAGAGTAGCTTTTGCGGATTTATAGAGACAGGACCAAGAGACATTTTATTTTTGAAAAGAACTTTCAACAAAACAGCAAAAGACGAAGCGAGATTTGGGCCAGTTGGTAAATAGTGAAAGATTGCAAGTCTTGATCAATGCAGGAAAAATTTGAGAATATGTTTAGATAAAGCCTTTTGAAGAGACTCAATCGTCTTGTATTTTACTATGGCAAACGCTAAAAGATACTTCTACAATAATAGAATGGCAATATTCTTGTCACTAATTTCCATTATTCATTTTCATATCCAAGTCTGGCAAACCCTCGTGCAGTGTTCAACACCACCCAAAAAAGGTATACATCATATCCTTATTTTGGAAGTTCAATAATGTGCCATCAATTGATCAGAATACAGAATCGCAATAATCTTGCATGGTGCCGTCAATTATTATGTTATTAATGAAACTTTATTGGTGTCAGATTTTCTAAAATTCTACACATGTTTGCATTTTTGTATATTTTATTCGTTTTGTGCACTTTTTAATGCCAGACGCACGTTTGTTTATATTTTTCTAATTTACGGCATATTGTGTCTATTTTTCGGTATAAATGGTACATTGTACATACAAAAAAAAGGTAATCTTTAATCTTGTACGTAGCAAATCTGTTACAATATTTTATTGTAATTGTTGGATGTTGTTCTTACATACTATTGATTTTTACTAAAAAATATACATTTGTACAAACTTGTTTTCTTTGCAAAAAAAGTATCGATTTTTACTTAATAAAATAAGTACAGCAGCGTTTAACATAATCCCTTTTTACTTATTGATGATTCATTCCTCTGTTGTACATTAGCAAAGTAAATTAAAAATATCATATTTTGCACATATTGTTGCATATTTTAAACATTTTGCTTCATATTTTGTACAGAACTACATTTGAGAGAGACCTTTTTGCATATAAATTTAACAGAAACTTGCAAAAATCTTCATAACTAAAATCTAAGTGTGTTTGCCCATTTTTTATAGTATATCTGAAAGGAAATAGATATTTGTTTAACAAAGACCCAAAGTGAGATTTCTGCGGACTAATCGGAAATACTAGTGGACGAGGCGAAGAACCAGTCGAGTCTTTTATCCCTGGGGTATTTGCAAAATCACTTTGGTTCGAATTAAACACAGTATTTTTTGGTAAACCTTCTAACCATGTGGCGCCCTTATTTAGGGTTGTTGCGGTAGCAGAGCGGTCTCGGGCGCCAGATTTGGTAAAGGGATTTACTCGCCCACCTTGTTATTGGGGCGGTCAGATGAGGGCTCGTATGGCTAAGGTAAAGATTCAGAAATCCAGGGCTCAAATACCTGAAATTTATAGCACTGTACAGCTTACGGTACAAATAAAACACCAAATAGAACCAAAACAGTATCTAGTAGAGCAAGCAAGTAGCATATGATTACGTCAATTATACACCAAATCTACTATACCCAGACAGTGCAACAAGCAGGCGTGGGGTGCAAGCTAAGCGGGTCGGATTACGGATTAGTATTATGGTTTGGGTTTGGTGCCCTACAGGATATCGTGTAATGGTATTGAATGAAGACGGAGCTACCCAGCAGCGACGGACCCGCTCAATCGCCAATGCGACACACCGGGATAGCTTGCCTTGTGGTTCGACAGATGGCAAACCGGCTCGACCGCTAACGTTAACAGTCAAAGTACAAGCTCAAGACTGTATGGCTAGGATAGCAAACCTTGTTACCTTACGGGTTAAAAGGTTACTACCCACGGGATACTCACTCTTGATCGAGGCTGCTTAGGCTGCTAGGCCGTTCCAATGATCTGCAACGGCTGCAACAGATTTCGACGGTCGGGTATTTGCTTATATACCCGCTCGGTTCCCCCACACTAGCAAGTTTATGTAGTGGGGAAGACGAACAATGGGGAAATCGGTTTACGACTTGCATCGCTAATGATTCGTAATATATTACAATTTCATTAATTATAATTACTAATTAATGTGGCGGAAATATTGAGGAGAAATTACCAGCACATAACGGCGGCGGCGGTTAGCAAAAATACATTTTACAAATCTGTATAAATTAAAATATAAAGTTCTATAAAATAAACATGCTATCACGGGGAAATTAATGAATATAGAATTATCGGCGGAACTTACAGCATAACAACAACAATAGAGCCGCGGTTGATTACCAACGCTACATGCTACCTGCTTATCGGTACAGCCGGGCATGCGAGTATAAATATCCAACCTTATATCGGAGAAAAATAATTAAATTAAACTCAAATTATACAAAATTCATAGCGGATAATACTCAAATAAAAGTAACTTCGTTACAACGGATTTAATAGAATATTGAGAATTTATAATTTTGCATTGCCTGTTACGGTTACTATACGCTGCTTAGAAACAGAACAGTTATTCTAGACACTGTAAACAGCTACAAAAACACTTACTTTAGAAGTAGGTGTACCAGAAAAGGTTATTATAGAGATTACTTTTGTTATAATAAACGGCACATCATGGATCAGAGATGAGTAGAGTATGAGCGATGGTCCTATGTTTTTTGATCAAATTAGGATCATCATTATCAAGTGATGTTATTAATCTACTTTTATATTAAGACTAGCTGACCCGGCGAACTTTGTTCCGTCTTAGAGGCAATAAATAAGCAGATTTTGGATTTTATTAAGTTCAATTTTTTATTAGGAAATATAAATAAAAAAAATCAAGTATTTTAATGATTCTTTATTGCCCATGTATTTTGGTGCATAGGTTGCACTCTTCAGTTAAGCACCTTGTGATACACGACATTTTTTGTTTTATTATCAGGCGCAAGAACAAACAACGCAGATGGTCTTCCGACCCGTGAGCATGTCACATATAATTGACCATGGGAAAAACATGGATTTTCCAGATTCAGACCACAAACTTTCAAGGATTGGTCTTGTGATTTGTTAATGGTCATGGCGAATGCAAGACGGATCGGAAATTGAAGTCTTTTAAACTCAAATGGCATATCGGTTGGGATCATCGGGATCCTCGGAATGAGAACTTCCTCACCTTCGAATTTTCCTTTGAGTATCGTCGCGTAAATCACATTGTTCATCAATTTACTTACCACCAAACGCGTACCGTTGCACAGTTCTGGTTGGTTTATGTTTCGAAGCATGATTACTACGGAGCCAACCTTTAGGCGTAAATTGTACGGTGGTAAGCCAGGCACATCCAAGGAGTTTAAAAATTCATTTGGATGGTTGGTGGCTTCATCTTAATTTGTTACACAGTCAATAGATTTTAATGAATGCATTGTTCCAATGATCTCATTCTGAATTATGTAGTTTAGGTCATTTATTCTTAGCCGCTAAAATTGCTCGCTCACTCAACCATTCATTATTTTTGTAGTTAGTCATGATGTTTGGGAATACTTTGTTGATAAGTTCGTCTTTTGATGAGACAAAGTTACAGAAATTCTGAGGAAATGAAATCAATCCGCTCGATTCGTCAACAGGTACTCGACTTGCTCTTGTGATTGAGAAGCACGAAGTCAAGCCATACTAACGCGGCGCTCTTCACGGGCAATTTCTTGTTCTTCTTCAGTCCTTTCATTCGCAATGTTTCGTATCCTTCTTGCATTACGGCTTTGTCGGGAAAGATTCGATCGTCTTGGTCGCGGCATTGTTAATGATGATTCAAAGAGAATACAAATTACTGATGATTATTGATTTCTGACAAAATTTATAATTATCAAATTTTCAACCATACTTAACCATAGACAAAATTACGTTTAGCTGTCATTTGCGTTTTGTTATTCCATGTCAGATGCGTTTTTGTTATACCACGTTTTATAGTGACTTGACGTTTTATATTCTCTTTGACGTTTTATGTCACATGGGAACGCGGTCGAACGGGATAAAAAGTATACTATGTCCGTCTCCTGGTTCTAAACTACCTCCCCACCAATTTTCAGCCAAATCGGTTCAGCCGTTCTTGAGTTATAAATAGTGTAACTAACACGACTTTCTTTTATATATATAGATGAATCATTCAGCTCTTTAAATTGTTTCTACATTGCATTTTTTTATTATAAAATTCAGAGTAGGCCATGACTTATCATCATCACATTGCATTTTTTTTGTACATTAGAAAAATGAACTTAAAGCACAGCCTACTCTGAATTCTATAATAAAAAAAATGCACTGTACGTATTAATTCTTGTTCTTCTTAATAATGAGTCATGAGATCTGGCTGCTTTTGTTAACTTCTTTCATCATTTCCGCTTTTCATCGCTTTGCGTCATTTGTTTACTTTCATTTTGTTTTAGTCTTCTGTTATGCAGTCTTTCTATCTGTTTCTTGGTGTCCTTCTAGTTCTTGATTTAACCGGGATCCATTCGATGATATTTTAATCGCTGTACTTTAATAAATCTAATAACATCTTTTTTATCTATTTTGTTTTTTTTTGTTAATTTGGCATTTGTTATTCCTCCAATCGTATTATTACTTACTGTCTCTAATACAACACGTAATATCTTTCTTTCGGTTTTCTTTAGTTCTTCATTTTCTCTTTCAGTTAAAGCTAGTATTTCTGAAGCATATGTTACTACCGGTCTTATTGTATGGTATAAATTGTATTGTCTCTTTTTTAATGTTTAAATGTTTTATCTGCGACTATCATTATAGTGACAACTTTCTTGACTCAAAGATATTCCTTTACCTGCCTAGACAGGGAAATTCTTCCCTGACTAATTTTATCAAAAACAAAATAACAAAGCTTTTTTTTATTTTAGATCTTAATATGCAGTTGCAAAAGAAATTTGTACGTACTACAGCAGGGAAGTATCTACGCAGGATGAGTGGGTCAATTGCCTTTGTAACTGCATTTTTATTTCTTTTATTTTTTTTTAAAGTATATGTTTAAATCGTACATACTTTATTATATTAATTTCAGTATCTTGTATTTTCTATTGAGAACATATTTTAACCTCTCAGGTTAGACAGATTTATAGTTCTCGATAGCGTGAGAATATCTTGGAGAAATGACATTTTTATATTAAACTATTACAGTTGTAGAAACATTCTTCTTTATCTAGTAAGGAATTTGCGCACTTATGCATTTTAATGGTTCAACTCTTAAATATCTGGAATCTTTTTCATCAGAATTTCGTCAGTTATCAAGCAGACATTACGTTCGTCTTAATTGTGAAGGCCTCCCCGTAGGAGGATTTCTCCGGTAACATCCACAGTTCCAATTCGGTTTCGTTAGGTTTTGCTTTCCAGTACTTATTGTGGAAGTCTCTTGTTGTGAATAAATTTCCCAGTGCAGCTATCGCTGAACGTATTTTGGTCACAACGAATTTCAAACAACATTATCATTAGTTTCCTAGTGTCAGGAAAACTATCGCTTATCAATGATCTTTTATCATCATATCTCATTAAATTCAAATCACGGATTATATTATCAAGATCTGCCATTCCATGCAATATTGGTAACTTGGATGAAATTGCAGAATATATTCCTATCGACTCCTGTTCATCATTCATGCAAATCGCTATGGTATCTGCTGTTAATATTGTGTTTCCAGCTATAGCGAAGCTGAAGAAATTTCCAGTATAGTCAATATAAGCCGGACTAACATGTTGAATTAAAGACGCGCCCTAGATCATTTTGGTAACTCTTTTGTTTAATAATCCATCTAATTGAGAATTTTACATTAGAAGTTGTTGCGCTGACCTTCTAGACAGCCTTTTGTCGAACTCATAGTAGGAATCTTGGAGATTTTGTAAACCTGATGTGATTCCTGCAGTTATTTTAAAATTAAAGTGTGTGAATCGAATTAAATCGTATGTGATGCACTAGCAGTGTGGTAAAAAGTTAAATACACTTTCGGGTGGCAGATTGTATTGCAAAAGTGAGTTTAGACTTTTCTTCAAATACAAATTTTATTGTTTGAAGATGAAACTGACCTACATTGATTTGTTGTATTATTGTAAGCAAATCCCTTGTTTCACGTGCCAGATTATACATCGTTTCTCTTTTGCTTTGTTATCAATACATACATTGGTTAAATAATATTTTGCTATTTAGATGTTTTGCTTAGAGTACTTCTAGATAGAGATTAACTATGAACCGCTAGGAATTCGACAATCTCTGAGGCCGCCATCTAGGTCTTCGAGCTCCTGACGTTTAAATATCACCAAGTTACTAAATATAAAGCAAGCTTTGACATTCCGGGTGCAGCATTTGAGTTCACTTTCTTAAATGTAAAAAAAATGATTGAGTTTACTAGAATGTCTATATATTTAATGAGCTTATGACGAGGCTTTACTATTTAGACACAAATCGCTATTGTCTTTGGCGCCCAGTGGTTTTGCCTCATCTCCCTGCCTTGTCTTCTTATAATAAGTCGCCCACGAAGTATATTGACAAATTATCCCGCTCTCCGACTTGCCGAATTTACCATCTTTTCCGTAGCACATGTCTAATGAGGTCATTTTCCGATAGTTCTTACATTTTTTTCTGTCTCTTTTATTCCAACTACCTGGAATAAAACTCTTTTCCTCCATCTATCAATAATTCATTTATTATGTTATCTTCACCTCTAGCTTAGTTCTTTCGCGCTTTCTCGATTATGTCATATACTCCTTGGTATGTTGGCTCTTGTATTTCTTCATCTGTTATTCCTGATCTTTGGAGTACTTATGTCTATGGGCGTCCGCCTCTATGGGCAAGGAAAGCGCTTGCTCCCCCCTTGGATTTTTTAATCGTATCTTGTTTTCTATTTCTACACGTATTTATGTATGGCTTATATTATAAATTTGTTGGTTAGCCTCCCCTGGAAATCATCGAGCGAACGCCCATGCTTATGTCTCTTTCATTTTCACTGTACACAAGCTGTTGATAATAATTTTTCTATATTACCTCTAAATTCTCTGGTTCTAGCACTTTTACTCCGTCTATGCTCATTCTTCATGTTAATATTTTAGTTGAGTTTCATACTTTTTTATAAAACTGTTAGGTGTTATTTTTCCATTTAGTGTTTATTCCGTTGGCATTATTGAAGTTTAACCACCTGCCTTTATTGTTTTGTTTTTTATTTCTTCATATTGTATATCGTACCATTCTTTGTTATGCTTTTTTCTTTTTATATTTTATTTCTCCTTCGGCTACTTCTGTAATGTAGTTACTAATTCTCGCCTATTGTGTTACTGTTTGTTCCTTTTTTTACTGTTTCTCCTAGTGTCCTAATGTTCCAGGTTTTAATTTTGATAACATTTAATGCTGTATCTTCTCATCAATACCAATGATAACCAAGAAATGCTCAAGTCAACATTAACTCCTCCTTCTAGTTCTAACATGGTGTTGCCATGTTGCTTTATGTTGTTTGCGTTAGGAAAATTTTGTAGTAATAATATATCTAGTAGTATTGTCAATTCTCATAGTCTTACGTTATTTTTGTTCGTCTTGTTATACACTGCATAGTTATACACTTAGTTGAGCATTAAAATCACGTAGCATTATTAAGATTTTATGTTCCGAGTTGTCTGGAAGTGCATATGTACTAACAATAAGTGTAGTTTAGCTTGAACTACTAATTGCAAAAAAGTCAACATCATTAACGTATCTCGAGAAAACTTAATTGTCAAAAATTGGCATAACTGCCTTCTTTCAGTGAAAGTAGTGAAGTAAACTAAGTACTGTAGATTGCTTTCGCCTTTTTTTTTTGATATTTTGTTACTTTTTTTTTATTACTATTTTGTAAAAGCTTTGATACTGATAAGTGCATTGCAAGCATTTGCACATTAGGTTTTATTTAGCCTATGACTAATTATAATTATCTTCCACTTGTGCCTGTCTGATACTATTCTTTTTGTATTTAGATTATCATATCAAAAGAGACTTTCCAATGGAAAGAGATTTTAAATTCTGAGTTCGATACAAAATCGTTCTAGAAATCTAGATAAGAATCTGTTCATATGTCGCAATAGTACTTTCTCAAAAAATTTTTCAATTTCGGTAGATTCATTATGGACAACGAGGTTTTTACATAATTGGTGTGTAATTATCAAAAAGATACTGGATCAAAATGCAATTTTTTATTGCTTGGGCTTTTTATGTTTTTGAAATAAATTTTGTAGTTATCTTGTTGTATGTTTTTCATTTTACTATTATTTATGCTAAATGTGCTTAGTTTAATTGTTTTTATAAATTACATAATAACAAATGTACTAATTGTCGACGTTCAAAGTAAATTAGCTTCGAAGACAAATTGTTACATATTCGTATGGTAACCTCTTATTAATTCTTTATCATACCTAGTCTATCATTAACAAATTATCAACTGTTGCGTGGGGGTATAGCAAAATGACTTGCAGAAAGATTTTAACACATGCTGTAACTCAGGTACTTTTAACTCATGTCATACCGTTTTCAACAATTCCGAGTGAAAGTTCAGTGTTGTTACTCGCTGCGGGGATTTAAAATTACTGAATAAATTAGAATGTTTTCTACTGTAAGTTAATAAAATTATTTATTTTAAGAAAAAGCAATAATTTAATTAAACTCTATTTTGGTTATATACTAAATTATTAGGTATATTTATGTAGATAGTTTCTTGAAAAGTTTTATAATATAGAATTTTATACTTTCAATTTCGAGTGACGTCATGACAACAACATTATTAAACTGTTATGGTACAATCAGAAATTTAGGGCAAGAGCGAGGTTAGAAATTTTAAAATAGGTTGATTTCATTGATGTAGTATTTGTTGTCAGGCCGTAAAGTATCATGATAAAATCTTTAATTAAATGATGTAAATTGAAGATTAAATACTATTGCATGTTTCAACTTTTAATGATCACAAAATAACCCACTCAAATATTTAACCCAAATACAATACACTGTTAAATTTTATTTTAATTAAAATTGTAAATTTCTAGAATCTTCGATCAAGTGCAAAGCAACAATTTGTTTATCTAGAAAAGTAGGGAATAACACATTATCGTGTTGTTAACCACAAAAAAAAACGAAAAGAAATGATAGCAAATATTTATTATAATTGCAAGATAAAATAATAATTACTATTACGTAGGTACAAATAATGATTAGTGATTAGTAATCTCATTTCATTAGGTATTAAAAATACTAATTGGAATTCTTATCGATAGAAACAATACCTTTAAAAAAATTAACCTTGTTGCAAATTAGTAGTTAATTTTATTTTATAAATAAATCTATAATCAATTATTAATGGTTTTTAATTAGTTATATTTTATAAATATAACCCAAAGATAGATTTATAGTACTTTCAGATTATTAACTTCATTTTTAATAAAAGATAAGAATGGTAAAACTATAAACGAAATGAAATTTCCTAAATCCGTATCCTTGATCATTTCCGTTTTAGTATGTAAAGTAGTAATTATTATTTTAACAAAAAAAATAATAGCAGCGGCGTACTTCACATGTTTATTAAATGAATTTCATTTTGCTCTTTGGATTCAAAACGTGAATAACTAGCCGAACCAGTTTTCTAATCATGCCACCTTTATTATTACTATTTTTTCAACAAACTAGAACGTCTTACGTCAATTTCAGATTTGCATTACATCAGAATTTCTAATGTTTTTCTTTTGATATGGTAATAATATGAAAAATAATTCTTTAGGAAGTCCGTTATAGATAATTTGAATTTGAGGTTTTGCGTTATTTTCTAATACAACTATTTACATGTTTATTATTGTACGGGGGGATTTACTTTCTTTCCTTATAAAACTGTTTTAAAATAAAAGGATTAACTTTGTTTTTACTAATTCCGGTTGGGTTTTTTCAAAAAATTGTTAACTGTACTTTGATCACTTTGCTTGTTTAAATAGCTAAGTACATACTATGTATATTTTAACACTAAATTGCTAACCTGATTGTAAAATTACTTTATTGTAAATTGGACGATTCCATTAATGATGATTCTCTTTATTTTGTAAATTCTAATATGATGTATGAAAGAAACTCATGAGAGTTGATTTCCTGAAAGTCATTTGACACAAAGTTAAAAGTTTTTGAACAAAGGGTTTACTTTAACTATTGCTACAAGTTACAGAAACTTTTACATAGTAGGTCACATTATTAATGGTAATAAAATCACATACATAAAGATTAGGTCGTTAAGATACATTATGTATTCCATTTCATAAGTGCTGACAATTTATCTCTGCAAACCTTTACTTAGAAGAAAGATTCAAAACATCTCTTAAACTGTTTAGTTTCTTAATTAAAAGAAGTTTCTTAAGTAACTATAACCGTGTCAAATGTGTGGAAGAAAAATGACTTTCACTTTCGAATGTGACGCATTAATGCAACTAAGGTTTAGAACCCTTGCAATGTTAAACATTTCAAAAAGTAGCAACCGGCTTTTTGAATTGCAGTATAGCCCAACGTTAATGCTACTGTTGAGTAGGTTCAAAGAAAAAATAGATAACAAACTGCAGATAGGAATAACTAAAAGGGGACTACATGGCCTAATTGCTAGCCACTTGTATTTCACTTTGCTATTTTTACCTCTATGGAAACTACATGGATTGAATTGACATAAGATATTAGCGCATGTGAAAGAATATAAGCAATCAGTTAAGTTCCGCATCACTATAAATAGAATTTCTAAAGCAAATTTTTGAGAATCAAAAAATATCATGTCTAGTCGATCAGGAGCAGATCACTACTAGAATTAGTTGACTATCGAAGCAGTTGTTGATATTTTGTTGCGTTACCCAAGTTCCTTCTATGTTTGCTACTAATAAAATAGCGCAGACTTTTGTCTGGAAAACAGATGTGTATCTTCTGAAGACAGTACTCTCAGAAAGAGATTTATCTGCATAAAAAACAACCACGTACTTTTCTGAGGCCTTACCATGCAGTTATCTGCTTTGGCTACCCCGTAGATGAACAAAGCATATTCTTTTTTGACCAACTAAGCTACCCCAGCGTCACCTATGGGTATATCTTTGTCAAGTCATAGCATAGAATCTCGTATTTTGAGGCAAGCTACCGTGACTATTTCCTTCTGCGTTTAAGTTTCGTAGTCCGTGCAAGGCCTCCAGTGTGGCTGATGGTATTGTTCTTATTGCTCTGTTAATGAATAGAAAATTCTTCGAATCAGTTTTAAAACCGTGGTGACTTGTTTCACAAAGGACCATTAAACCACCGTCCCCTAGGTTCGACAATCGTTTTGTAAATATAGTCCAATGAAGTTAGTCAATCACCGAAGATGGGTGAGTTGTTTTTCAGCCAGTGGAATAGTAACTACCTGAAATGATGATGGCAACTGAAGCAAAGAACCCGAAATATCGCTCCGAAAGCACCAGTTGGTTGGTGAGATGTAGCTATAAAGAGCCTTCCATCGCAAGAAGGCGTCCAAGCAGTGGTAGTGATTGTTATGAAGTCGGTCTGAGAGACGACGGTTACAGTGGTGGTAATCATGGTAAAACTTGCTGTCCGCGTTGAGACAGTGTCTGGAGTGGCAGTGGTGATTTGATTTCAATGAGTACGTCGAAATCATTGCCGAAAAACATTCAGTCAGAATGTAGTACATTAGTAACGGAACTTTACTTCCGGTAATGGTAGTTAGAATGACCTGGACAACGCTGATTACCTGAAAAATGGTGGTAGACCGTTGGATGAAAAGCATCGGCAAATATAGTAAAACTTCGATGCCGCATCTCATCAACGATCTACCCTAGAATTATCATGCAAAGTACAGGTAGCTTGCTTGCTTTAGAAGCTGATGCTAGGGCCGCTTTGTAAAGTCAGTGAGACACTTGAGAATTAACGGGGCGCAGCGTAGTTACTAAAGCGTTGCTATTGACTGTATCCAAGCCTTGTAGACGTGTTACGATTTGCAACTAAATATGCTATCTAAAGTCACCTTAAGGAGTTTGACGTACAGTATACATTTTCTTAGTCTTTTTGTTCTCTATCTTCTTGTAAGAAAAATCAACTGAGGATTGGTTCAGATATCATTTTTGTCAAATTATCGGTAATAATCCTACAAGTTGTCTACATTCCATTGCAAAGGATATTCAAGAAACGGTCGGTAATTAGTATCAGCCTGCTTATGTTTGCGTGCAGAAACTGAAAATTGCTAACCGTTTTTGATTCATTAAAGAACACTACAAAGGTTACCTTCTTGTAAGGAAGGGTTTTTCTACTTTTTCATGATGGCGTGGAGTACCCCACCTGTAAACGTGCTTAATCTTGTAAAAATAGTGTATATTACAAAGTGTCCATCCCATGAAGATCTCTCAACAACTCGTTTAAAAAATTCAATAGTATAGTTGTGCAGTCCTCATTCACTTTTGAAATTAAGATTGCTTGATGATTGATTTCTAAATCAATGGAACATAGCTCATTATCAGGCTGTCTCTTTTATGTCATTTTAATCAATCTAATCCAAAGTAGAAGTAAACCGGGGAACACTTTTTCTGACCCTTGCACTTGAAGAGTCTAAACTCGTTTGCTGTTCATGAAATTGTACTACCCGTTACCCCACTTTCGGCCAGTTGCTGATGTAAAGGTCTGTACGTATTTTAGATGGCACTGCCACCCGGAAAGTGCAATAAAGACTCTTCTCTGTTAGTGATCTATTACCCGCTTGAACTGCGTAACAATCTTGCAAGTGCAAGCTGCCTTGTTTTGATATCTCGAACATAATTTCCAAATACTTTTTAAAATGTATTTTCGCAGTTTAATAGTCATTCTATGAGGTTTCGAGTACCTTTTTTGACGGCACAATTTAGTACTTGTCTGGATTCTTTGGGTAGGTCGACCAGTAGATCGTTGCACTACAGAACCTGAGCTGTTTAACATACCATTCTTAACATTTAAAATTTTTGTACAAAGCAAATAAATCGGGTTCAAGCAAGTGGGCTTTATTTTTGCTCTTTAATCAATTCAAAGTACGATCTGAGAAACAAATAACAAAGAAATAGCTGTTCTTTGAACGCTGTGTATCATTCAGTAAAAATTATTCATAAAAAAATAAAGCTAATTATCATCTCTATTGCCACTAGGCAGTTCAAAATCATTTTATTATGCATTTCCTTTAATGCTCTCTTTAGTCCTAAACATTTTTGACCTGTTCAGATTTTCATGTAACGTTTTCACCTTTGAACGCTATCATCGGATTTGGTTTTATTATGGGCCTCTCAGAAAGAGTTTTCCAAAGGTTTTAGCAATGCAGTGAAAAATATAAACAATGTCTAACTTTTATCATTTCTACTAATTCGTACTGTAAGTAAAAATATAGAAAAAGAGGTTAAAGTAGTAAATTCTTGTTTGATACATTCCAGAGCGAAAAGTTAACACGATGATGTTTCTGGAAAGATTTGGATAAGTAAGAAATTTTTGAATAAGACACAGCCTGTTAAGGTTTTCTTAATTTAAAAAGTTCTCAATAAAGAAGTTGTAGCCAAAAAACGAAAATTGAAAATTTTGAATATTTTGAAAACAGATAAATGAAGGTGATATTGACAAGCATTAAAATACACAGCTTTGCCCTAATTTATCCGACCTAGTATTTTCAATGGTTTTCCAGTTTCCGCGTATAAACGCGAATCTAAAACACCCTGTCAAGACGATGTTCTTGTTTTCGATCATGAGAATTTGGTTGCCTATAGGATTATTCTTGTGTGATTATGAGTTATGACTAAAGATCGGAAAATATGCAAAAAAATTCAAAATATGCGTATATATATGCACTAATTTTTTATAAAATATGCAGACGAAATAAGAATATATGTAGCAAATCATTTCAAGTGTAATAAGCTTTAAAAGTAGTAATAATAAGACATGTACCTTTAATTTTTAAAAAATGTAATTTTCGTATGTATAGGGTTTTCCAATAAGAGGTGTTATTTTGAATAGCCCGCTATTTCGGTAGATGTCACTTTTGAAGCTATCATTTCTTGACATTTGACAAGTAGAAACTACGCCATTAATAAATATGGAACGATACACGCTTCAACAACGCATTGAAATTATTAAAATTCACTATAAAAATGGTGAAAATTTGGCAGAGACGGTTCGTAAAACTCGAACATTTTTGGGTCACCGTGAAGCACCTTGTCGGACCGCAATACAGAAATTGGTAAAAAAATTCGAGCTCTTGGGACAAGTTAGTGATGTGAAGAATAAAACCCGTGCACGTCGCTCAAGAACAGCCGAGAATATTGCTGTTGTAGCCGAAAGTGTTAAAGAAAACCCAGGTTTGTCCATTCCTCGTCGTTCTTTGGAATTAGCCATTCCACAAACGTCATGACACCGTATTTTGCATAAAGATCTGGGTCTTAAGGCTTATAAAGTCCAGTTAACACAAGAACTCAAGCCGGCCGATCATCAACAACGTCGTGTCTTTGCTGATTGGGTCGTTGAAATGCATGAAAATGATCCAGAATTACATCGAAAAATCATCTTGAGTGATGAGGCCCATTTCCACCTCGGTGGCTTCGTCAACAAGCAAAATTGTCGGATCTGGGGCTCAGAAAATCCAAGAGTTATTGTTGAAAAGTCTCTCTATCCTCAACGTGTGACTGTTTGGTGCGGTTTATGGTCCGGCGGAGTCATTGGACCTTACTTTTTCGAAAATGAGGCTGGAGCAACAGTTACGGTGACTGGATTGCGCTATCGAGAGATGATTAACGATTTTTTATGGCCGGAATTGGATGGTATTGATCTGGACAACGTTTACTTTCAACAAGACGGCGCTACGTGCCACACAAGCAACGAAACCATTGATCTTTTACGGAAAAAGTTTCCGGACCGTGTTATCTCTCGAAGAGGTGATCACAATTGGCCACCGAGATCTTGTGATTTAACACCTTGCGACTTCTTTCTTTGGGGCCACGTGAAAGAGAAGGTCTACGCCAACAGCCCAGCGTCGATTCAAGACCTCAAAGATGGAATTCGTGAGGCTATCGAGGACATAGGGCAGCCACTTTGCGATTTGGTTATGGAAAATTTCATGAAAAGGATATTGTCCTGTAAGCGTGGTCGTGGTGGTCATTTGCCTGATGTTATTTTCCACTATTAACGGCATACCTTCCTCTTTATAATGAAATAAACATCCGATCATTTATATTAAAAAATGGCACTTTTCTTTGAATATCAAAATAACACCTCTTATTGGAAAACCCTTTATATCTTACAATAAATTCGATATTTTTCATAATTAACTTAACTTAAAAATACATTAAAATAATATTGGTTACTTCACATTTCTCAAACAATTAATTACTAGTATGTTGCAAAATCTTCTAATAGAAATCGGTACCTCCTGCCTGTAAACATATGTTTAAAAATCGAAAAGCTTCTCAACATCTACCAATGTAATTGGAGCATACTTCAGCTTGGCTATTAATGGGGGGGGGGGGGGGCATATCTCAATCTTCTACAATCTTTGCTTGAAGAACTTCTGCAACCTTACTTAATGTTAGGTACCCCTTATTTTTTGTAGATACATAAGCTTTTGCAGTATAGCAGCACCTGCCTGACTTCGTTCTTTGTTGCAATATTCTCCAAAATTATTTATTAGATCAGTGGATTCTAAAAGTGGCATATCCTGTGCTTCTAATTTTGAAATTGTAGTCGTTACGAAACAACCGCCCTTTTTATAGAATACAGTAGAGTGACTGCTTCGGACAGTGTATAATAAAAATATATATAATTTCTCTTAATACTTTACCGCAAATGTTAACTTGAATACACTTTAGAAAGACTTAACATTTTCTTAAAAGTTACAATTGGATTTTGAGAATTTTAATGATAAATTTAATTACCTACTACAATTCATGAAAAATGCATAAATATGCATTTTGTTCTTAAATATGCTAAAAGATTCAATATATGCAAATAATAATTAAGTTAAATTGTCTTTAAATCATGTCATTCTTACACATTAGCACAGAAACTTGTAAATATGCACATATTAAAGAATATGCATTTTGCATAAAATCCGATCCCTAGTTATGACTTATGAGTTATATTTCTGGATAGGACGACCTTGAATATTTGCTGCTTCTATGTTTATACCTAAAAATTTTATAAATATTATATAACCACAAGTTTCTTATGCATACTGGTTTTTTTATTTTGAATGTTGAAAAGGTATAGTGTTGCAAATTATTTTAAATTGAAACAAGTCATACCATAGTACCTTTTGACTTTGCTAGACAGACTAGACTATTAACTTGTCTACATGTTTGATTGATTAATTAACGTAATTAAGACTAGATATTTCAGAATTATTAAATCACTCCCATATTTATAAATAAATTAAAAATTATATTTGTAATAGATAATATAGTCAGCAGGTAGGCAGTTTTTGTGGACGTCCATACACGCAAAAACATGAATTCGTTTAGCAACTAGTCTTAGGGTAATTATTATCTGTGGTAGTATCAATTGGTAAATCTTAAATACTAATACTGAATTTTTTAATTGTCATAAGTTTTGAAGTGGTTTCCACTTTCGATTAGTAAAAACATCATAAAATTAATTAAATTAGATCGATGATTAAATAACGATTCTTATCAAACTTATGACTTGCGTTTTTGTTCTACATTATAAATACCATTAATCTTACAAGTGTTTTAGATTTACATTCCTAAACAATAAATATTTTCTATTTTAATCTATTAGTGTCTAAAGTGATCTATAAATAAAAAATACGTAATTTAGGAACGCATTATTAAATTATATCTATTAAAAGTTCAAGAACTTTGAACTCGATCTTTCATAATCATCCATGTTTTTAAATTAAAAATAAGATGAGTTGTTAATTTCTACAACCAAATAAACACTTGAAGAAACAATTTCAGTGTGGGAAAAAACATATCTGATATATTAACTAATACAAATATGTGCGAGATATCATAATAGATTACAGAATATTGATTGCGAGATAATATCTGCTAATCTCTTATCTTTGATTCTAGAAAAAACTTAGTTCCTTATTTTTCAACATTTTACATTTTATCACAGTAATTGGCGCTTTTTAAGTAACAAGTAGTTTTTTGTCTTGAATCCTAGTCTTTTTTTCTTTAATGGCTCTATGTATTGGTAATAGTTTTATTTATTCTCCGATTTTTGGAAACAAAGTAATGACCAATTTTGTCTTTATGGTATGGCCGGCTTTTTTTGAATTTTCTCTGTTTTGGAAAATAAAAATACCTTAAAACATAATATATTTTGTCTTGCCAAAAGTAATTTACGTTATAGATGCTGATAATAAATTACAAATCATAATACCTTTTCTCATTTTTCCATTCTTTGGAATTTCAGAAACATTTTTCAAAATTTCACTATTGATAATTCTGCCAATAACGCAAATTTTCGAAGTAATAGCCAAAAATATTCCAAATTTCATTTTCAAAGTCGAAGCAAACTTGTTTTACGCTAGAAAGATATATTAGGCCGGTGCACCATTGCTTCATTAAGCGTTTGAAGAATGTAAAGGGTTGAGACCTACACTAGCCGAGTTTACGGTGCGGAAAATGCTTTTTTGTTTATGTGCTTGTTCGAAGACTTTCCAATATTCAATATCCAATAATTAATTGTAGTAGGCTGGCAATAGCAGTTTTTAGAGTAACATGCTGACTCATTAGTTGCCAGCTGATAATAATGACGCGGTTGCTGACTGGAAAATGTACTATAATTTTGGTCTTAATTATGTCACAGTATCGGATTTCAGAGTATGAAACAACGGTATATTCTAACAACCATGGGCAAGCAATGGGTGGATTGATATTGTTGTCTTACCAAAACTTTGCTCTATATAGGCTTTATATTTTGAGCACATTAAATTTCAACCTTTTTTACTAATTAGATATGTAATTCTTAAGACCTACTTGTCATTTCAACACAATTGAATATTCTGTGTGTACAGCGCAACCAACCTCAAAAAAGCCTCAGAAAATATACGAACTTTCAATAATAAACAACGTCGAGCAATCAAGAGTGTAATTTTACTCAAGTACACTAACTGACAAAAAGTTGTCTTGAATTCCACTACATGCTATTGGTAATGTTTGGTTTTATTTAAATTTTTCGCTGAAAGGTTATTTTGGATGTTAGTGTACTTGGTCAGCATGTAGCTCCATCTTACATGCCCACTCAGGGCTTTTCTAAGGTTGGTCGCACTGAACACAGAGCTTAAGCATTTTAAACAGTAAAATGATCTTTTGTTATGTATTCTAGAAGATTATACATAGGCATCTCTTAATACGCCAACTAAGAATTTTCCACAAGTTTTATGTGTGACGCCTGCACTCATGGTATAAGCTGTAGTGTATCTATTAAAATATCTCTACAGTGACCCTGTTTATCATGATTGTACTCTACGTGTATTTAATGTTTTTAGAAAAGAGCTTTCTTGGCAAATAAACAGTCTATTAAAATGGGATAAAAGATCTGTTCACTTTAGCTTAAAGAAGATAAATACTCGGATACAACCTCGGGTATGATTTTTGTAAGCTAAATTGGATGCATCAATGGCACCATAACTGCACATTTGTATTTGATTTTCACGTGTTTTTCTTATATATATGCATATAGTGAAGATAAGGTTTGCTAGATTTTTTCACACTTAACTAAGACAACCTCTTTTAAAAACCAGGGCAATCTATACGATATCAAATTTATTCCAAATTTTTATTCAGAGCTGACTCCAAAACAGGCTCTTGAACCTCAAGAACATTTTCTTGATTCGACAATTTCAAAATTCTTTGTAGGGTTTAAAAGCCGGACGCACTTATCAAAGACATACCCAGGAAAAAGAGGACGTCTGGCAACCCTTGAATAAAAGACCACTTTTAATTTTGTATCATTCTAAGCATCAAGCAAATTTTAATGTCTACTAGAAAAACTACCCAGTCCAATAATGTTAACTGTTAGTTTAGCGCATGAAAGTGAAGGTCAAATTATTTTACAAATCGGTCGTTATCAAGGATGATATTCGAACGCACTAAAGTTCTACCACGACCTGTTTGTTTACACGAAAATCAAATCAATTTTTAAAGTTTTTTTAAAAAGGCAAATTAATTAATATAAATTTTTGTTTTTGATAATAATACATTACTAGTACATTTGGTAAGATATTTACAATTTATTTGTTACGTAATAGATTCTACGGATTCTACTAATAACAGCCTTTTGTATACGAAGGGCCCTGATTTATTACGTATATCGACCAATTGACCTCGTTTGACACATACGAAATCTTGAAATGTGAATTGTCACTTTCTGTTATCACAAAAAACCTGTTTGATTAACTCTTGAAATATTTGCAGAGTAATCGTGTGGCCAAGCAGTTATTGCCACGTTTTAAACCAGTGCAAAACTCTAACTGTGAGTAGTATCTATAAGAATTTCGTAGCGTAAATATCTTTGAATGAAACATTTATTTAAAATCGTAGGTTACATAAGTTCAATCACCAATAACAATATGCCGTGCCCATTTTTAACAAAACTGAGTACAAATTATGTACACAATTATGCACCTGAACTTTTGAAAATGTATGGAAAGCATTGTCCAATTATGTCAAGAGCTTTAAGTAACTGGAGTGGTTCCCAATCATCTGTTACAGAACATGGTGAGTCTTAACACCAAAATAATCTACAATTCTTGGCATGCATTTTGATAGTACATACATGTATTACATAAATCGTTCATGTTTTTTCTGATGTAATATAGTTACCAAATTTTATTACAGATAATACTGCGAGTAACGAAAATAAAACAAAGTGTCCATTCTTAGCGGAAGTTAACGTATCAAAGGTGGTAAATCAAGATGATACCATTGAAGTTGGCAAACATAAATCAGTTAAAGGTAGTGATGTAATTAATTGTTTACACATCAAGCTAATTATAATTTTCAGAATCATTCGCTTATGACCAATTCTTTCATGATCAAATCATGCGCAAGAAAAAAGACCATTCATACAGAATCTTCAGGAAAGTGAATCGATTAGCTGGCCCTGGGCAGTTTCCAAATGCTATGGAGTATTCCTTTGGAGAAAAGCCAATTACTGTGTGGTGTTCTAATGATTATCTTGGCATGTCGTGTCATCCTGAAGTAAAGAATTCAGTTCGGTAAAATTTAAATAAATTTCTGTTAAAAGTAAAGCCTTAATTTAAACTTACAGAGAAGCACTTGAAAGATTTGGAGCTGGTGCTGGAGGGACAAGGAACATTTCAGGAAATTCGATGTTGCATGAAGCATTGGAGAAAAGGTTAGCCAAGTTGCATCAGAAAGAAGCCGCTCTGTTATTTACATCATGCTTTGTTGCTAATGATTCCACTCTGTTTACTTTGGCTAAAGCATTACCTGGTATATAAATTCTGATTAAAATAGTTGTAATTAATAATTGTAATCTCTGCTTTTAAATTAGGGTGTCATATATTTTCTGATGCTGGTAACCATGCTTCCATGATACAAGGAATTAGAAATAGTAGTGTGCCTAAGCATATATTTAGGCATAATGATCCTCTTCATTTAGAACAATTACTTAAAGGAGTAGATAAGGATTTACCAAAAATAGTTGCATTTGAAACTGTGCATTCTATGACTGGTGCGGTATGTCCTCTGGAGGTAAACAATCTAGCATATTTTAACTTATTGGTTTTTGATAATTAAATCGTACTAATTGTAGGAGTTATGCGACATAGCTCATCATTATGGAGCATTAACATTTGTTGATGAAGTTCATGCTGTTGGATTGTATGGTGAACATGGAGCAGGCATTGGTGAAAGAGATGGGCAGCTTCATAAAATGGATATAATATCTGGTACTCTAGGCAAGGCATTTGGAAATATCGGAGGGTATATAGGTGAGCATAAAGTAGAACTTAGTATTACATAACCTAAATTTTTTTTCTAAATGTAATTTCCTTTACAGCGGGAAGTGCACTGCTAGTTGATATGATTCGATCATATGCTGCCGGTTTTATATTTACAACTTCATTACCACCAACAGTGCTGGCAGGAGCTCTGAAAGCGGTAGAGATTTTAAGTTCTATTGAAGGAAGAGAGTTAAGACAACGTCATCAGGGCAATGTAAAATATATGCGAAACTGCTTATTGAGTAAAGGATTTCCAGTTGAACACACTCCAAGTCATATCATTCCAATCCGAATTGCTGATCCTTTCCAATGTACTATGGTTTCTGACCGTTTATTGAAAAAGGGCCATTATGTTCAAGCTATTAATTACCCTACGGTAGCTAGAGGTCAAGAAAAATTGCGCTTGGCGCCCACCCCTCATCATACAAAAGAATTAATTGACACTTTAGTTGCTGATATGGAAGTTGTTTGGAAGGAGTTAAATCTGCCATTCCCTGGTCTACAATGTACAAAGGTTGGTTGAAAAATTATAACAAAGAAAGTGACGATAAGTCTTATTTTTGACTGTTTTTGTAGGAATGTCAGTTTTGCCATAAACCAATTATGTTCGACTACTTTGAAGCCAGGACTCATTCGAATTGTTCCCAAGATATTATGTGTGACATTCCCAATTGTCCTCAAATGGTGGCAGCAGTATGATAGCATTTGTTTTTAACCTAGTTTTAGAGGAGATGGTTCTACTTAAGAGATAGATGTGCTTTAATTTTTATATATGATTAATATCTTTGTTGCACTGCATGTATTTTGTTTAGCAAATGAATCGTATTTGTTATTAGAATGTCTATTAGAAGGTCAAATACAGATGAATACAAGTTAACTCTAGTTGTTTTGAATATACTGCATTTGTCATTTATCACCTGCAGTGTTTAAGTAACTTGTGAGAATATCAATATGGGAATTGTCAAAATATATTGTATGTGCTTCAGAATTAATATACTTGTACCACTATGAAGTTAATATTTTTAATTTGGTATTCACCACTACGTTTGTGATAGAACTGGTGTAACAAATATGAAAGTTTGGTTGCCTATTTGCAAAACTTCTTTTACAATATGAGATAATTTATAAAGCATGAAAGTAGTACAGGGGCATCATTAATAGGAGGAAGCCACGTGGCCACGAAATTTACGGTTGGTTAGGCAACACATCTTGCACTGTTGGCAGCTCTGTTGTAATAAAGAATTATGTAGTTTTCCAGTGGCGTAGTATTGGATATATGATGAAACTACTTAGAAACTTAAATATTTAAAGATAATTATACATAAAATTGGAAAATTAAAAAATGACAATATATTGAAGATATTTTTAAAAACAAGAATTAGATAAGGCCCAAACAATGCTGATGTAGCTGTTCAACAAGAGCTTTTTAGTTATTTTTTCAATTTTATTAAATTTAACTGTCCACTATGAAGGATTTTTCATAAAAAGATAATTATGCAGATAGTGTAAACGCACCAATACCTGGTCATTTAAAGAATATTTAAAGTTCAAACTCATTTAAATTTAAAACTAAATATTTAATAATGAATTTTTCTGTATAGTTATGCATGCATAAATGATATGCATACTCAATCATTAAGTCATTAAATGTTTAATTTTATATTTAAAAAAACCATTTATCAAAATCGGCACTTTGGCAGCCGTCTTAACACAATCGTGTTCTGGAAATAATTAAAGATTAATAATTGACGTGTAATTTTTATTTTCTGAAATTAATGTAACATACTTAGAACTAGGTATGCTAGATAACAGAACTAAAAATCGCAATTATTTCAGCTGCCATAATTTATTTATAAAAAAATAATTCATTAGGTAGCAGGTTACTAGAATTTAATTAAAAATAATGGCTTACATTTATCCTAAATTTTACAATTTCATTTAGTTATTTTACATTTTATTGCAATTTATGTACAAATTACATAAATGGTTCGATATGGCCACCCTGTTCCTCTAAACATAACCGAACTCTATTTTTGATACTATTGAAAACTGAAACTAAGGTTTCTGGTGATATATTATTAATTTCATTTTGTATGGCCTCTTTTAATTCGTCAATATTCTGTGGACGGTGCCTGTAAACATTATTCTTCAAATGCCCAAATAGAAAAAAATCGAATGGTGTGAGATCGGGAGACCGAGGGGGCTATCGTCCACAACTAATCACTCGGTCATCAAAGAACTCTTCCAAATAACGAATAGTGGTGCATGCCATATGTGCTAATGCACCATCTTGCTGGAAGTAGCCCTCTTGGATTTCATCATCCAATAGTTGTTCGATAAAAGGTGTTAAAATATTATCTCGGTATCTTTCTCCACTGATTGTCATTAAAAAACAATAGACCATAGATCCTGCGTCTTGACATGGCAACCCATACACCAACCTTCTGGGGATGCAAACTTGTTTCTTCATAATTGTGGGGATTCTCTGTGGCCCAGGTTCTGTAATTTTGGCTGTTCACATAGCCCGACAAATGAAACCATGCTTCATCTGACATAAATAATATTTATTAATATTTAATATGTCATCGTTGTTCAAGTGTTGCATAAACCACTGACAGTATTGAACTCGTAATTGATGATCATGCAGAAACAGTTTTGTATTACAGACACTTTATAGGGTTGCATTCGTAGCTTCTTTTTTAATGCAACTTGGCAACTTCCATATGAAAGTCCTGCGGAAAAAGTTGTTGGTTAGATTATGGTTTAAAATAGTTTAAATTGTTTAACGAATGTAAATAATTCAGAAATAAAAAGCAGTGCCAGTTTTTTTATTTAAGTTTGCTAATAAAACAATTGAATTACTACAAATGATAAATCCAAAATAATTAATAATTTAAAACACGAATGAAACAAAACATATTATTTGTTTAATGCAAATAGATTCCTACCTGTTTCAGTGGCTAAGCGTTTAATGGATTTATGGGGACTACGATTCATTCGCATCTGCATGTCCTCGAGAACTTCATCAATTAATACGGTTGGTCTACCAGATGATTTGCCTTTGCAGATGCAATGTTTTTCTTCAAACCGCTTAAGTATATCATGCCTACGACGTACAAATGCATCGTAGTGGACTTGCATTTCAGGAAAAGCTTGTTCAAATTGTTGGATACAAGATTGTAATGAATAGGTCCATGAACCATCTGCATTCTGTGTTCCACTTCGATAGTGAGCTATTAAAATAAATTTAGCTTGTTCGCTTGTAAAAGGCATCGCAAAAACGTTAACCTTCCAAACTGAAATAATTATGCAGTTTTAAAATTTATTATCACACTTTGAATGCGTTAAATCTAACTTACCTCGATTAACTCACAAAAAACAGATTTAGTCTTGAAAAGGACTGATTTTTAAATAGAACAAAATAAACTGTAGAAAACGCAAAACAGAGACCAAGAAACCACGGAACCTACGCACGCCGATGTAATTTTAGGTTAGAAATGTACTCGTGAGGGAGTATAGCCAACGTTGAAAGGTAAAATTTCGCGCCACTTTTAAATTAGTGGTTATGTGGCTTCCTCCTATTCATGATGTCCCTGTACCTTTTCTTTCTGTTCTCCTTCTAAGCTTGTTCTTTGTTCTTGAAGATTGGAGAAGGATAATAGAATACCTATGTTTTGGTAGTACTTGTATTACACTAAAACAATAAAAAATGTAATCAGCAAAAAAAGATATTCAATGCTACTAACTATACAAACCAGTTGCGGTAATGTTTTACTGCTTTGAATTTGATTTGCACCATAAATAATACATTAATGTAAATGAGTATTGAATGGAAAATGTGTAAAATGCATATCTGTATTTTTTGATGTGTTTTATTTTTATTTCCTTTTGATTTGATTTACCATTACCTAATTTGCATATTATGCAGTTTTTAATAATAATAATAAAAAACGTCTATTTATTTTTTTTAAATTTTATGATTACAATTATTAACATAATTTATTGCATTAAGAGGCGAAGTTCAGCGGGTAGGATCCCTGCTGCTCTCCCACTTAACCTTTTTAAGAAAACAAAAAAGGAAAAAGTAAAAATATAAAAATATCAAACAAAAAAATATGTATATTTCTTCGTAGCATTCCTAGACATATCTGAGGATCATTCTCAATCAAAAGGAAGTGTGGTGGTATTAACATTATGGTACTCAATAATTAATTATTGCTGGTTTTTGTTTTGTGCTCATGAACCTGCATATTAGGTTGTATTTACAATGACGGAAGTATTATTATTGGGTCATATTGATAAATTGCAGCAAGTGCTCCCACTTCAATTAATGAGGAATGGTGAGTATAATTTACTTACTTTAAATACGACTTTTTTAAAACTTAGTGATTTTAGTTGTTTAATTGTTGAAGTAATGCTGTTCCAGATCATTACAATGCTATATGAAAAAGACCATTTGAATAGATTAGTTCGATGAGGTGATACTGTAAGAAGACCTCGATATCTTAAATCAGTGCGGTAGCTTATTTTTTTGTAGAGATATTGTGGGCTTTGATTTATAATTATTTTCTGAAAAGTCTAGTTTTTGGAATAAAAGAAGCATTTGGATTTCAAAGTAATTAAATATTATTAAATGCTCATTCGTGTATTCTGTCTGATGTAAATATAATTTCCTACTTAGAAAAACATTGTTTATTATATCAAAAAACTGATAACTAGGATTCCTGCAAAAACACAATTATTACTTTTTTCAGAACCAGTCCTATTAAGTTTTAATTATAAATAATTAAAAATAAATTTA
>VTPC01008558.1:0-28436 GCA_011009095.1 Ignelater luminosus
AAAAAAGATGGCTGTAGTTCTTAAAAATATAAGAACATCGTGTATTGTATTCAATTTGAAGTTGTTTATAATTAAAAGAATTTTATAAAAGCTGCTGCATTTTCTTTATTTTAACATGCCCCTCCACATTTTGTGCTGAGGAGGTCAGGCTAGAGTATGCTGTGCATAAGATATTTTGGAGGCCCGCAACTTACAATCCGCCCTGAGAAGCGTTGGGATGAGAAATTTCTAAAAAAAAAAGGGAGAACATACACCTCACGTCAACAACCCAGATTCTTCCAAAGCGGGGACGTCAAATGGGCAACGTAAGGAGATGGGGATTCTAGCCTGGGCTTGCTTTCCAAATACTATACAGGTTACTAAGGACTGGAAGCAATTTTATTATTTTTTTAAATGCGCTCCGATAAAATAAGAACAGCATTAGGGAGAGATAACAGTTTTAAAAACGTGCTTGTGCTCTAGATATAAAATTTGAGACTTGTTTTTAAAATAAACAGGTTGATGTAGAAATGGATTCATATACGTACTGTAGATTGGCCTTCCATGAAAACATTTGTGTTCATCTGGAGACTTTAAGAATTTAATGTTTAGCAACATATTGGTATCATAAATTATTAATTTCTCAATATTCTGCAAATTCCTAATCAGTTGTTTTTAAATACCAGCATAAAAACCGTTATACATCTGAAAATTTCTATGTAGGGGAGACCGGGGCAATAGCGTAATCGGGGAATTAGCGTAAGTTGCTGTTTTGTCGAAACAATAATAGATGTCTCTATGACTGTAGCATTAGGTGATGTATTTAACTTCATTTTGTCAGTGCATCTTGAAATCTCGGATAAAGCATGTGGGTCCTACGCAAAAATAATTTTTGAAACTTTTACAGTACCGTGAGAAGTAACGCCAGAATCTTTGAAGGCTTACAAGAAAGTAAGTAAGGATTTATTTACAATTCTAATGGGTGCAAACAATAAATATAATCGTAAATTAAGTCTCATGTTATTTCTATACACAGGCAACTTGTTCTAACCTAACATTTTCTTTAAAAAAAACACAATGTTGATGGGGCACTAGCGTACAGTTTTGTTCGGGGCCATAGCGTCGTTTAACGCTAGTTGTTGGCCTAGATGGCTCCGATTATTATTTATTTTGTTTGAGCATGGTTCGAAATTATAAGAAAAGAAATCTTAAGAGCTCAATGGAGCGTGGACGATTTAAAAAGTGCATTGGCACTAATTAGATCAAGCGAAATGACCCTTATGGATGCTAGTAGAGAGTTTAATATTCCTTCAACAACTCTTCGAGATCATGTTAAAAACAAAAGTCGTAATAAAGAAAACGTACCTGCATTACCTAAGCAAGCAGGTATAAAAAGAGTTTTCACGATCGACCAAGAAAATGCCTTAGAAAGGTACTGTTTAAAACTACCACAAAGGTTTTATGGACTGACCATTGAACAATTTCGAATAGTGGCTTACCAGTATGCTGTTAAGTTAGGAAAAGAAAAGAGATTCGAGAATAAAAAAAGACTGAAAATGGCAGGCTGGGATTTCTACAGAGGATTCATGAAACGACATCCAGATATTTCTCTTAGATCTCCAGAACCAACAAGTTTAAATCGAGTTATGAGCTTTAATAAAGCTGAAATTGACCGATTTTTCGCTCATCTTTCAGCCCTCTACGAGAAGTACAATTATGGCCCTAATGACATTTACAATATGGATGAAAGCGATCTTCATACTGTTCATCGGCCATCTAGAATCATAACTCAAAAAGGTTTGAAGCAAGTCGGGAAGATAACAAGTGCAAAAAGGGGAGAACTTATGACAGCAATATGTTGCGTTAGCTCTTCAGGAACTTATGTACCCCCAGTTCTCGTCTTTCCACGAAAGTTAATGAACGACCGCCTTATGAAGAACGCTCCACCTGGTTCCAAGGGTTTTGCTAGTGGAAATGGCTGGAGTAATGGAGATGTATTTCTTGAATGGATGAAGCATTTTATTATACATATTCGTCCATCAAAAGATCATCATGTGTGCCTTGTATTAGATAACCATGTAAGCCATTATTCCCTACAAGTTTATGATTTGGCCAAAGAAAATGATGTAGATATGATTTCGCTGCCTCCCCATACGAGCCACAGAACCCAACCTTTGGACATATCATTTTTCGGGCCACTGTGACTATTGGATTAAGTCAAATTCTTGTAAACGTATTACGGTTTATGAAATGGCTGAATTATTTGGGCAAGCATAGCAGAAAGTATGCACTATTGAAAAAGCCGTAAATGGATTTCGGACTACAGGAATTTACCCCTTTCAACCAAGTGTATTTTCGGACGAAGATTTTGCTGCATCTGATTCTTTACTGCATCCATCAAACTCCAATCAACAACATATTAAAGATGTTATAAATAAAAACAATACAACACCACCCAATGCCAACATCTCACAAAATAATGCTGGGCCGAGTGCTGAACCTTGTAATTTACTAGCAGACAGTATGGAAGATTATGATAAGTTATTTTTTATTTTCCTTACCAATGAAACAAAGACCAAGAAACGTAATGTAAAAAGAAAGCATTCGGAAATTTTAACTTCAACTCCTTTGAGAGAAGAATTAGAAGAAAAAGAGCTAAAGAATACCACAAAAAATACCATGAAAGTTAAAAGACACATTGCATTACAGGAAAATAAGAAGATTAAAAGACCGAAGAAAACCAAAAAGTCAGAAAGTGAATCAGAATCAGAAACATCAGAGCCAAAATTGTCATCAGAAGAAGAAATTGATGAGGAGGGAATAGATATAAATTTTGGTAAACTGGAGGAAATACGTAGACTCGATTATGATTTGGTAGAGTTCAAGACTGATAAAAATGTAGTTTACTTTGTAGGAAAAGTTATAACTGATGAAGAGAATGGAGAATATGAAGTATCATTTTTCCGAAAAAGCAACAAACTGAAAAATACATTTGTTCTGCCTCAAGTACTAGATATAAGTGTAGTTCAGAAAACTCATATTAAAATGAAACTTCCAGAACCAACACTTCGTGGCGCAACTAAACGACAACATTCCTTTTTAAATTTTGGAATCTCGTTTGGAAATTTAAACGTCCATTAATAATACGTGGAAACATTACCTACTATTTTTAGAGTGACATTTTAGTTTTGTTTTTTAGTATTCATAACTAGGTTTGTTTTTTAGAGTTTAGTTTGTTTTTTTTTTGTAAAAATTTTATTTTTTAGAGTACAACGTACTCCCACCTTGTTCTTATATAAATACAGAGTGTATATTTATTTCCCGATTTTTGGAATATTTTTATAGAGAATACTTTTATAGTTTTTATATTCTATTTTTATTAAATGTTAAAAGTATGTTGTTTTTTATTTTGTATGGTAGTTGCCATTTGGGGCAATAGCATTTCTTATACGCTATTACCCCAATAGGTTCGGGGTATTAGCGTATTTAGAAAAATAAATAAAATAAGAAAATATGTTATTTTAGTTTGAAATAATACAGATTTGACCATAAACCAATAAACTATTTATAGTTTGCAATCCACAAACAAAATTTTAAGACATAATCTTAAAAAGTAACTTTGTTATAAGCAATTAAAATTTGCAGTACGCTAATGCCCCGGTCTCCCCTACCAGACGAAAATTCAAATTAAATATACATAGGTTTTGAAATTCAAGTTTATACTCTATCCTGAAAGAGTCCTTGAAAAGCATTTTAGGTTATACAATCTTCGACAGTTTTTTCGTTTTTTTATAAGAGTTTGACGCGCTAAGCACAAACCATAAATTATATATTTTCAACTAAGTATTTCAGCTCATTTACTTTTATGTACTTTAATTCTGTGTGTAAACAGAATTCCATTTACGCGGTATTTATGATTTTGTTAATTCACGAAGTTATTTTTTGTTTGCAAAAGCTTGGAAAAATCATGTTTAACAAATAATTACAGGTGAAGTATTTCGTGACATAAGTGTTCACCTGCGCACCAGGTTAAATTGAGTCATGATTTAATCAACAGTTAACCCAATTAGGGTCGGCACGTTCACGAGTACGGCATTCTCTGCTCTTGTTAGATGGTATTGGATCCGTATCATCTTCATTGGTGTCGAAATGCTGAAATATGTATAATATAAACGAACATACTCTACATCCTTTTTTTTTGTTCTTAATGAAAAACGATTATTTCTTAAGTATTTAGTTGACATTTTAAATTTTAAAATTATTTTTTAATGTTATTAATTAAACGTAATAAAATTATTAAAGACGTTGCGAAAATACGTATCCATCACATTGTTTCTTGACCTAAGTACACACATATATTTATACATACATACATATTTTATAGAAATCTGTTGACGTACACAAAAGGAATCTTTATTACGTCGTAAATAAATGTCATGGAATAAGATAATTGGTAGTGTACCTGTTTCTGAGTTTGTTTTGTTTACACAGATTGCTTGCAATTATTCCTAATACAGAAAACAGAAAAAAAACATGTTATTATAGTTTTTATGTAACGCGTTGAATTTGTATGGTCTGAACACCTTTTAACCTTAAACATGCATGCATAAACGCTTGATGTTCCATTTAGAAGGAATTATTTCTTGTAAAATTAATGAATGTTTATAGTGGCTATAAAATGCAATAAATTTCCAAACATGCAATTTTTTAATTACTGTTTGCATATTAAACGGATATTAAAACAGACTGATAATGATTAATGTATGTTTAATACATAGTACATATAATTTTACGATGTGCTGGTACTTATGTTCGAGTTAACAGACGTAGCGTGACTCGTTCTATTAAGAGAGGAATTTGGACATTTTAACACATCTAACATCAAAGGTAATTAATAACGTGAGAAAACAATTTTATTATGTTTCAATATATTCTTACGTTTAAACGAGAAACTGAAAGCCATTGCGTTACATTGTAAGTACGGCTATGCAAACCTTGGCATATTTCATGTGTCAGGCAACTACTATGCTATTAACAGATTTAGATTTAATAATGAACGTTAAACTAGGACATAGACTGATTTGTTTATTGTTATGGTGTTACATAAATTATGCTTCTTCACTTTTGATGATAGATTTGCAAAGAAACGTCAAAATGATAGGTAACTGATGTGGAATGTTAGAACATTAGAACACTCCTGTTGGAATATTATTCTCTAGTTTTCTTTCTTAATAAGTACGATGCAAATTATAGAAGAAGTACATAAGTAATGTAAATGACATTAATTTTGTTACCGTTTCAAGCTTTTGTTACTGTCTTTTGTTTTTATATACAGAGTATCTCGACGTTGTAATCTGAAGATAGCATTGCCATTTCTAAAAGCATCAAATAATGCCAAGGAAAAACTGTTCAAAAAGTTTTTCTGAACTTTCTAAATTGATTTTTGACTATACAGGATGTTTCATAAAAGAGTTATACATGTAACTTAATTTTTGTGTAGCATTCTACACATTGAAGGATTTACTTTCATCGTAGGTATTGCAAAAATGTGAAAAATTAATGTTAAATTGTTGTACCTTTACAACTTTATTTTATGCGCGAAACCCAAATACCTAGAGCAACTCCAAGAATCAACACAGCTTCTTAGCATCATCGTTAAAATAATAAATTAAACTTTAATAGTTACAACGTTTTTTACTTTTCCAATCCTGTGTATACAGTACTTTAACTTTTTCTTTCAGTTTTTAAATATTTCCTGTTTTATTTAAAATATCCCCGATATTCTTGAATTTAAATCCAATCAATCAGTCAGGAATAGGTCTGTCAGATAATGAGCTGCTAACCAAGAAATTATCTCTAATTCCTTGTTAATTCTTAATAAAAAATACTGACTCCTTTACAATATTGTTACAATGTAAGTACTATAAATATAATAATTAAAATTCAAGAATAAATATACCTAGTTCGAAGATCATAAAAATGGATAATTAACTTAACTTGATTTGACTATTTTTTAAAGAATCTGACAACATCGCATAACAATCAGTAGCCGATGACGCAAAGTTCGTTCAGGATATAGAACAAACTTTTGTTTTCTTGATCTTTTCATTGAGGAAAAACGATTTGTCCAGCTGATCTTTCCAATTACACAAGCAGTCTTTTGTTAGTTTATATGTTTATACAACCTTTCGAAAAGCTGTTCATTAACAATTTCGGTTGATAAAAAAAGTTTTCTTTGTTTGTTTTCACCAAATACACAGAAGTCAAGTAAATCTAACAAAGAAACATAGTTAACAAATTTAATATGCATGTGCGGTTGTGACTTTCTCGTAGAAAGTACCAATTCCTATCGGTCTCTAATTGGAGGGACGGGAATTCAGAGGTCAATATTAGTGTAAAAGGACAAAACTCAAATTTTTAATAGACCTACAAAACATTACCTAGTGAAAAAAAAATAGTAGGATTCCGTTGGTAATAGAGAGCTCGACGAGTACCTACCACAACGATGGCATGAGTAGCAGTATCAACCACACGAGGAGTAACCTCATAGGGCCTCGCACTGCAATTCTGCCTGTATAACAATATGAGAATGGCCCAACACACAATGTTTGACAAAGTTACAGAGAATAACTGTATCCATCACAGAGTACTACGCATCAAGGGAGAATAATATTTGAACTGTGACCTGTACAATTTGTATTAGAAGCTTTGCCTTTATCAGTTTCATTTTTATTACTGTAGCTTTATCTCTATTTTTTTAGTTAGTAGAACTGGTCACAATTAAACACAGTAAAGAAAACAAACAAGAATAACTGATGATTAAAGCAATTTTGTATACTACTATCTAGTGAGTTTGTTAATAAGATTTAATAAATGTGAAGAATATGATCACTTCTCACAGCAAAAAGCGGTTTGCTACTTATCAATAAATTAAGAATCTGGAAATTTCTATCCTTGTATCCGTATGTTAACCACTAACCATTCCTTCAAATTCTATATAAGACCCTTTTTGCTTCCACCGTAATGTTAACAGAAAGGTAGGTTCAAGAAGACTTTAAGTACGGCAGTAGGATAGGTGCAAACGAATGATATGTAACATAGTATTTTATTCCGAAAAATTGCCTAAGTCACATTTTGCAGTTTTTCCATACGCTGTTCATCATACTTATAAGAAAAATTCAAACATTCAGAGCTGTTGAATTATGTTACCTAAGAACCATGATCATGTATCAAAATATTTTCTATGATCTATGTTTGATCCCTCGTTGCAAATCAAAAATTAGAAACTCTATTTCTATGATTTTTGGTCATTTAATCATGAAGACAATATTTTTGGTATAATACCCAATAAAAATTTCGAAAATAAACGACTTTGTAACGACCATTTCTAGATCAGGACCTATTCGAATAAATAAAAACAAATAAATACCTTTACCGTTTAATTAGTCTAGTACAATTAGATCTTCGCCCGGAAATTTCGAAAAACAGGTTGAAACTTAGCGGAGATGCGTAAAATAATGTTCTATAGTTACTAACATACTACAGTCCAGTCAGTCTGTCCATTTTACCACGCATCAAATGGGGTAGTTCTGATTTTTATATATGTTTCATATGTTTAGGTCCTAATGATAAATCTAAGTTTTCGATTTCGACCAAGTACCTGAAATACCCAAAAAACCCGCAAATATTTCAACATTTTTTCAACTTCTGGCGATTTTAGTCTTGAAGCAATGGTTTTTTTTTGCCAAAATGATTCTATTCTTTTTTAAAAAAGAAGAAACTAAATTTGCAATGATTTAGAACCAGAACGGTTTTTGTAGGCTTGGTAGTTATCAAGATACAGTTCTTTAAAGTATGCAATTTTACTAAACACAACAGAATTTCTGACCATGTTTCGGTTTTTTCAATTTTAGCCCTGAAGCACTGGTTTCTAAAGTAAATTAGATTTGTGACGATTATATAGGCCTAATAGTTTTCAAGATACAGCACTTTTAAGTTTTACATTTTTTTCCACTTGCAAACTTATTTAACTTTAAAAAAAGAATATAATCATTTTGGCCGACCAATCAGTGCTTTAGGATTAAAATCGCCAAAAATCAAAACAAGGTCGAATCTTCTGAGGTTTTTTGGGTATTTCAGGTACTTTTCGCACTTGGTCGAGGTTGAAGACTTAGATTCATCATTAGGACCCAATCATATAAAATATATATATAAATAAGAACTACCCCATTTAATGCGAGTTAAACCCCCTTTTCGATGACGGATTGACTGGACAAATTCGTTTTGGGAAAAAGCAGTCATCTTGGATTTTTACGTCTCTGTGTGTAGAATTCTAACAAATTGCGAAATCAATCACAAACCTAAAAAGTATTCATTTTAACTCGAAGAGAGACGTGACATCTGCTGCCAAAGGGACACAAATAGTTCTGGCGTAATCTTCGCATAAACAATCTTGCAAAGGTCCTTCAAACCGCTTGCAGCTATAATGGCTCCCACCACGTTTACAAAGGGCATAATCAGATGACAACCACTCACAACATACGATAGCAGACTGTCTTCTCTAGTTGTTAAAACCATGTCTAGTGCTTTTCGGTAAAGCGATTGGTCAGATGTCACCGCAGGCAAGACAGTTGCTGTTTCGTATTCTTGTTGATGCCCTCTAACACTCTAATCTGGAAAGCCAATAATCCCACATCTACAAAGTGCAGATAGAACGAACTGCTAGAGCAGTTTTAGGTTCTGGAAAAACTGATGTGATATATTTCAGTTGGATAAAAGATATCCCGGAACTTACAGGTCGTTAACAGGGAGTTGTATAATGCAATCCTAAGGATGCAAAATAAGCTCTCGTTGGGGAAATATTTGTTCTTGGCACAAGAGCATCTGCATTTTGCTACTAATCTTGTCCAGGTTAGGGCTTTTTTTTGTTAAATTGCACTGGAATAAATATGATAATTAAATTAAAATTAAAATTGCTGTGTAACTGGCCCATATAAGTTTAATGTGATATTTTTGAAAAACTTTCTTATAATAAACGCAAACTGACAAGGACACCAAAAAATGGCATAGTTAGTTACTTAAATGCAAAAACAGTTTTTAACAGTTAAGTATTACAACAGTGTATAGTCAAGAATTTATTTATGTATTTGAGATTATAAGTATCAATGTAACCTATATGGCAGGGGTGGCCAACAAGTCGATGCGATCGACCAATCGATGGTGAAGCCAATTTTGGTCGATCTCTCGCGAGAACTTAAAAAGAAAACTCAAATTTATAGTGTACAACTCTAACAGCTCGAAGGTCAAGAAACGACTAAAATAGAACCAACAGCAACGTGATTATAAAACCCGCTTATTGGAATAGTGTTTGGACAAAGGAAAATTATTCCAATAACCGGGATATTCCATTAACCGACTTTAGGATTTTCAGAATTCTGCAAGACAAATTGGGGTTATTGCACATCGCTTGAGATTTATACTATAAAACTTTCAACGTTATTTATTGCAGCTTTAAGTAAAATAAAAGTAAGGATACTGTATTAATTATTTATTGAAACAATTACATATTAAATCTAATTCAATTAAAATGTCCATGAATTAAATCAAAATTATTTTTTTACAAAAAAGTCAGCAATTTTAGATTGCTTTTTGTCCTTACACAATAAATCCGTTATTTGCTGTTCTAAACTGTACTAATGATTGAAATCAACATTTGATTTTCCTTCTAGAAATTTTCTTATTACACAACAAACGCTTGTTACTTCCTGGCCAAATACTGGAGACCATTCACAAACGTCATCTTTGTTCTCATTGTCATCAAAACTTATTAAATCTTCGTTTTCTTGTGATTCTGGTTCTTCAACATCTCCGAAAACGGGCAAACAATTGTCAAATGTTGCAAATCTAGAAAAATCGTCTAAAGTCATTTCTTCAGGAGGAGGACATCCAAAATCTTCTTCACTATCCGTAATCGTTTGTTTTGAAAACTTACAGTGAATGAAACATTTTTCTATGCTACTTCCAGTTATTGTATTCCAGCTCTTATTCATCATATGGATAGATAGAAAGGATTGAGATGGCTTTTGACATATCATTGGCAGTTTTAGAGGACGATGTATCATAATAGTCCATTGTCGAAATAATTTTCTTGACCACTTCCTTTCTGTAATTTCGCTTAAAAAGGGATATAATTCCTTGATCCATGGGTTGAATGAGTGACGTATTTGGCGGCAAATAGTGTATATTTACATTATTCAGTCTCACATCAGGTTTATGAGCTGAACAATTATCAACGAATAAAATAACTTTTCTATTCATTTTAGCCATTTGCTTATCAAAATCAATAAGCCACTCTTTAAATAAATTTGAAGTTATCCATGCATTTTTGTTAGATGTATATTTCACGGGCAACGATTTAATGCCTTTAAAACACCTTGAATTTCGTGATTTACCTATAACAAAAAGCGAAAGTTTATGACTTCCATCGGAATTAGCGCAGCAAAAAATTGTCATCCTGTCTATTGCTGTCTTCCCTCCTACAGCTTTTTCTCCACGAAAGCAAAAGTGCCATCTGGTGTAGCTCGAAAATACAGGCCGATTTCGTCGCAATTATATATACAGCCCGGTTCATAGTTTTTTAATAAATTAGGTAGGACATTTGTTACCCATTCATTTGCTCCATTTACATCAGCATCTTTTGCTTCCCCTTCAATTTTCTTAAAGGAAATCTGGGAACGATTCTTCCACCTAGAAAACCATTCATTTGTCGCTTTAAATTCCGTATTTCCAAACTTCTGCGCAATTTGTTCCGCTTTTTTTTTAATATTGGAGCACTAATTGGAACATTCCGCGCTCTTTTTTTGATAAACCATTCACTCAAAGCATCTTCAACTTTTTCATCCTTCCCGGTACGTTTTCTTTTTTGCGTCAATTTTGAATTATTCTTCCAATCACTCAACACACTATCTTTATTCTTTAAAAGTTTGCTTACTTGTGCTTGGGAAATTTCGAATTTCCTAGCTACTTCATTTTGATTTGCTTTAGATTCCTCCGCATATTCTATTATAGTTAACTTTTGTTTTAACGTAAGGTCTTTTCTTTTTGGCCCAGTACTCATGATGAAACTAACACAAAAAACTATCAAACTGATGTGCTCTGCTCGACGACGTTTAAAGCAAAACTAACTACGGTAAAGCTTTACAACCCTGTACTTATAGCAATGCTTAAATAAACTTTTTAAAAGTGGCATGTTTTGTGACTAGTTTGTGTGAACAATATCCGTTAAAATTTTTATTTATGGTACCTACATAAAAACAAATTTAAAAGAAGTAAAAGATATTCCCAGAAAGTCTTGATATGCTACAAAGTACTTTAAGGAAGATTGAAAATTCTAGAAAAGGCTTAAACACTAATTCAACCAAATCTAACAATGGTACAAGAAAGAAACATTCACCCTTGGACGTAAGTATTATTAAAGACTGATAGATTTATGACGCTCCTTTTCAAGAAAGCGACATCAGTCATAAGCCCTAATTTGTCGACTATTATTGTATTTTTCTTTCGAGTTTTTTTTTCTAGATTATTCCATTATCCGATACATTTTTGTTAATTCTCATGCTGAAATTATTACATTATCTGATATTATCCTATTATGCGATATTCTATTAAGCGATAAAGTTTGTTAAGAATTAAATGGCACTGATATGTGACCTTGAATTTTTATTCCTTAAAGGGGCGGGATATTCTTATAACCGAGCTTCTATTAAGCGGATTTCACTTATTTACTATCACATATAGTCAAGTGATAAAATATCACGACTGCACAGTAGGTTATAATGAGCTCAACATCACCCCTTTGAATTAAAACCTGCAGTAACCAGTAAGCGTTGAGAACACAAGTCGTAAAAATTCTTAATCGTGGCTGAAATTTGAAGATTTTTGGAAATACGTCAACCGAGAAAAATATCCCAGTATCACCAAATGTAGCGAATATATTTATTCTTGTTTCAAATCTACATACCCTTAAGAATCATCATTTTCATACTTAAAGTAAACGAAAACAAACAACGTTCTGTCCTGACTGATTCCCATACTGAAGACTCATTATTGTTATTATCTCTGTCAGGGTATACACCTAATTATGATTCCTTGGTTAGAGACATGCTAACATAGTTTTCCCAATAATGTTAAAGTAATAAAATAAATTCTAAATCTGCTTTATCTGTAGCTAATTTGAGTTAATAAATATTGTTAATAATTACTCATGTTGTTTTAATTCCTCTGGACGTGAGTTTTATGGAGCGTTAAATAATTATGTTGCTTTTTACGTAGGTAGATATACAGGGTGTTTCAGTACAAGGTGCACTCTCGCTAGTTATTGATAGATTAGCAAAACATAAGTCTAAAAAATCCTATATCATTCTTCCATGATACATTTTCTTCGTACTGAAACACAGTGTATAAACATAAGATGTATTTCACTCCTCCCCTTCCCCACTTAGACTACGCTTATGACAACAAACCAATCGCTACACATTTTTAAGATAAAAAGTAGATCTTATATGGAATACAGTTATTAGAGTTTGAGTAAACTCACTTTGAGCATCCCTTTAACGGTAAAGTCACGTAACCAAATACAGTAAAAGTCTAACGATTATGTAACATTTAAAGAATTTTAGCAAATAACCGACAATATTCAAACGTTAATACAACTCAACATAACCTCACAGTCTAAGTAGATAGGTTATTTAAGAAAACACGTTTTCAATTTATTTATTTATTATTAATAAATTAGTAACAGTCGAAGTATTGTCAAAATGCACAGGTTCAAAGTACAAACCACAACTTGCTAGCCTCACAAACTGATTTATCGTATACGTTATTCTCTCCCTTGTAGCTCCGATAAACTTTAGCGTTACGACTTTGAGCATGCGCAGTTGTCATAAAATAATGTTATCGCATAGCGTAATTTGTGCTCAGATTAATAATTAAAGTAACAATACATAACACACTTGACTTTAAAAGAATAAAATAAATTATAATAACAGTAATTGATAAAATGCATCTAAATTAACAATAAATTATAAACAAAGATTAACTAATATTCAAGAGCTATAAACCTAGTTTGGAATAAATTAATATTAGGAGCATTTATAATATCAGATGGTAATGAATTCTAATCATGAAAAACTCGATTAATAAAAAAATTCCTAGAAAAAAACTAATGCAAAAAGAAAATGTTTCAATAGCAATTAATTCATTCAGAAGTCTAAAGATAAAGATTCTAGGTAATTATTTAAGGAAACTGGACATTTCTTTAAATGTTATTCCAAGAATTATTTTAATTTATCGGTTTGTTAATTCTTTACCTGTAATCACTCCTTCGAATATTCATGTTATATTTGGTATGGTCATCTGAACGTCAAGCAGAGACTATTTAATAAAGTAACTTTAACAAAAGTATGTAATCAATAATCATTATAATAGAATACATTAATGCGTACTGATATGACATACCACGGATGATTTTGCAACATTTTCAAAAACTTTTCGCCAATATAAACTTCACATACATTTTAAACTATAACTATGTATAAATTCCAACCAAATGCATTTACGTTAGCTAGCACTATTATATGATTGAAAACGCAAAGATTAGTATGGCTCGTTACTTATAGATGAAAGAAACATTTAAAGTATTCTCCAAACTGTCACCTTGTTCGTTTATTGTGAATCTCAAGATAGTTTTGCTATAAGAACTGGAGAAGTATAAAGGCTAAAGTCTTTTTGAACAGTTGTTGCCTTCCAGCAGAGTTTACTAGGTTAGTACAGCCCCTTTTTTCTTTTTTGTTATTTCAAACCAAGCTATATTACTCTGGAAACTATCTCATGTACAAATTATAAAATATATTAACATTACAAAACTTAACAGTGAAAACATAAATACCAAAACATAAATCATTTTATACTACCTTTTGTTTAAATGTACCGACTTATAATATTACGACGATTTTGCAATAATTATTACTGAATAGAACACAAATAATAAAAACGGTTTGACTTTTCTCCTTTGAAACCCAAAATGAAATGTCGGTTGAAGGTAAAAGAATTGTTGTTTGCTAGAAGTTTATATATAAATATAACAATTAATTTGCCAGTTTGAAGTGTAATAAATTACAATTAAAGGACTTGATGTTAATTGTATAGTAAAACTGCCATCACACTTCTTTTTGTGTTTATAATAATAATCTTACCTTGATCAACTGCAGGTTTCCTCCTTTTAAGAAAAGAAATCACATTTCATTAATAGACTTGAGACGACCTTAGAAAAATTAACATTTAGAGCGTTAAGTTTTTTATTTTAATATTTTGAAGAGGTCATCTGTTTATCTATTAGCCTTTTTAACTAGACGGTTATAAATAGGTAATGTTACTAGTCACTTAAGGCGGTACTTACTCTGAATAGATTAGATGCATGAATGAAAGTACATAATTTTTAATTTAGTTGTCTTCATTGAAAGAACATTAAAGTAATTGAATTATTATACAAGTATAAGATCATCATTTAAAAGCTTTAACCTAATCGTAGGAGTATTATTATAAAATGATGGGTTTCAAAAAATAAAAAAACAATTACCTAATAAGGACTTAATAACCATAGCATAGATAGCTACGAGTAAAACTCAGATATTTAATAACATCATTTACTAAGATAAAGTCATTAAACTAACTAGTTTCTAGAAAATTCAGATTAATTCCGTAGGTAGAGTTTACTCATATTTCTTTAATCCTATTCATAATAAAAATTAACCTTTCATGTTTGTATTTTAGTGTTGCTACTGTTAGATCATGCTTAGATAAATTTTATGGTAAATCAATGAGATGCTGTAGTGGATACGCGACATCGATGATAGAGGCGGGGAAATACATAATCTCAACTCTCAGGAACTTGAAAATATGATTCCAGGGCTCTACTAACAATGCTGGTGCCACTGAATAAAGTTTTTTTGGGGCCAAGTCAAACACCTACTGATTCGTACAAATCCTCTGAAAACTTCTCGTACGCCAGAAATGACAGAAAAATTGATCTAGCTAAATAAAAAGTAGCTAAATGTTAATGTACAGTAAGCGATAGAAATTTGTGTGCTCAGCCAAACAAATGATGCAGTAAATCATACCATATTCGTTATTTGATATGTTAATGTATACATAATCTGGTTATCATAAGGGAAGTTTAACACTGAATTCAGGTTGAAGACTGTTTAAAAAGAAAGTACTTATGCTAACGATAGACAATGAAAATAAGAACGAAACAACTCCAAAAGTATAAACATGATTTGAGTTTGAAAATTGTAACACAGCTACATAGGGTAGAATTTACTTTATAATAGGATGTTTTTTGATTAAGCCCAGAAATCAAGTCAGTGACCTTAAGTCGTGTTGTTAGGTTATTAAAGAAGCAGTAGAAAAGCACACTCTTTATAAACATAACTTTAAGAGAAATAAATAATAAATGTAAAAATTAAGACCCTGGAATCCTTTTGACAGAGCTAAGGCAAAACAACTTTACTATCGACTCGTCCAAAAAAATAAAGAACATAAAAGCGCATTCTCTAAGTTCATTTTAGTTTCTTGACCAAGTATAATAGGAAGGAGAGGCTTCAACAACCCGGATCACAACTAGCTTTGGTAATGCAGTTCAAGGCCATAAAGAAGATTGGTTATTCCTTACAATAAATACCAACGAGACAAAAGGACACAGCAGAATAGGATAGTAACTGTATAAAAAGATTCTTTCATATTTTCTTATAGCCGAGAGTAAATAAAAAGAAAACAGCAATAGTCTAGCGTCTTATCTTCTGTTTAATTTGGGTGCCTCTAAATAGGAACTGACAAACCCAAAAAGTACATTTCACTTTTTTAAAGAAACGATAGAATCATGCAAAACAATTTTTTATGTACGTTTTCGAAATATTTATTTAAAGAAAATAAAATTCTAACATAAACTCATCATCAATTAAATCATCAAAGCCTTATTGATTTTATTACCAGTAACACATTTCATGATCATAAAATAAAGTAGAACAGCAATACTAACATAGCAGAAAATTTTAATACTATCACGTGAATGGAATCTAAAACGTGTTTATTATTATGTTAACAACTTCACTAGCACTTCAGGAAATTTATGAAAATGTATCAATAGTATAAGTATGTGTAGTACATCAGAAAAAGAATCATGACTTGAATTTGTCGTCATATTTTAACGTTGACATTCTAATAGCATGTTACCGTAAAAGTAGGATGTAATTGTTAATTATATCCAACAATAATTACCTACTATAATCTAATAATTATAGTAAAAGCAAGCATTATGACGTTATTAATAAATCAGCTGTTTGTAAGGTAATGCAGGAAGATAATGTTAAATAGATTAAATGCCTTCTAATAAGTAAGAATAATTGAAGCGATTTGTACGTTCTTTTTTCATTTATTTGGTTCTATGTAATTATTATGATTATGTTGTTGTTTATTAGTTACCACATTAAGCATTTCAAGTTTTTTTGCTTAGTAAATGTAAACAACTTTGTATTCTAATAAATTTATCACCTTCAATAGTAAATTTAAATTAAGGGATGTATTTCTATATGCATTTTCAGTCATTGGCAGAGGCAACAGAGTATTGCCAGTCTGTGTTTTACTTTACAAAAATATTTTATACTTGAAGATAACCTTAAAAAGCAGAAAACCGTAATAAGAAAGTCCACTTGCTATAATTCCCATGCTGTCAAAACGATAAGTTAATCTTAACCTGCTAGATCCAAACAAGTCCAATTTCTTCAAAATAAGATTCTGGTAAAAAAGTTGATGAAACTGGAAAGATAAAAAGATCTTGAAGTTAAAACATGATCTGAATCAAGCCTGACTTAGAAAAATTCACCAATAAAGGATAACGACGATCAATGCTAATATTTATTGTTTGCCGTGTTATACAGGATGTAGCGTTGGTTCACGCACCATTAGAGATTTTGCAGAAATTGCAATTTTAATTTTTTATTAATTTAGGAAATATGAAAATAACAAACATTACGTATAGAAGTGTAGTACTTTTTATTCTACACTTTTGCTTTCAAATAATTGAGGGAACGACTAATTTAACATAAAAAAATTAATACTGTGATATACATTCAGTATAAAACTACTTATGTCACATTGTGGGCTGAAACGAATTAGGCACCATCTAGTCGAAACCCCAAATAGGTATTAAATAGTACAAAGGACTAACTATTCTTAATTCAAAAATTAATATTTTCAAGTTAACGAAAATATTAAATTGTTCTAGCTTACTAACTATTCGCATAAAAGTTATAACTCTCTTGGTTCTTCTGTTTCAAAATGTAAGAAGTTTAGATGGCTATTGATTTACGATAGAAGATTACTAATCACACTGCTGATATTGGATGTTCAACTATCAGAGCCCGTCAAGTTAAACTTTAGTTAAGTATTCTCGTAAACCAAATATCAAATTTGTCGATGTCATACTTTTTGTGTTTGTAGAAGTTATGAGTTATTATTTTGAAAGATCAAATATGCCTTACAATCATGCTAAAGATTAAAACCGCGCCAGCTCAAGAAGTGTAGTGTTCCCAGGCAAACCTTATTTGTAGCAATCAGATAAACCAGGGATTCTTAACTATTTCATAGAACAACAATAACAAACACCTTTATTTGTTCAATATTTCTATCACCACCTTTAATACCTCTAATTTACGGCTCATATAGAAACATCAAGCTTGTACTTTGCATATACATGATCCTAAACATACAGGGTCGGAATTTTCAGTTTTTTCTACACATGATTACCCTATACGCCTTAGATTTTACGTTCTTCCTTAGTTCTTTGCAATGTTCTGTGAATAACAATCCTTTGTCAATAACCAGCCAATACTTTATCAACTCGCTACTTTTATACATGACTTTAACTTCGCCTTGTAAGACTGGACTTATAAACTTGCTCTGTGTGTTTTCTATAGCTTGTTTTTTTTTGTCCATCGCTGATAATCTTCCCAAACAACCCCCCATTTCCCCAATCTTTTTCATAAAAAAACCTACCTGATCTAGTCATTTGCGAACACCTGTAACATCCTCAGATCTGAAAATTTCTCGTCAGCTCTGATTGCAGCTAACACTAACTCTTTTTTCCCACATATTTATAAAATCTAGCACCATCTGTTCGTTTCTTGTTTGACGTTGTAGCGGCGTTGTCAAGATGTGCATCTTTTTCAACGATTTACTAAACTAACGAGCTTTGTAGCAAAAATAACTGAAGCACAATCTCGCTAAGATAGGGGTGTGAAGATCAACATAAATACGGTATTAGTTGTAGCTCTGTCTAACTGATAATTAATTAAAGGGGATGTAGGATTACTCAGATCAACAAAAAGGGGCTTATACGAAAGAATTTTGAGAACTACTGAAATAGACAATTCCTATTTACAAAATCTTGAAAGCCAGTTGGCTCTCAAAAGAAAAAGAAAAAGATGACTTTAAATCAAAATTTAGTTCTCTGGAAGTACAACGTCTGATTGCCAGAGAATACCTTAATTTAGTTGGAGATAAGGTTGAAAAATGCAAAAACAATTACTATTCTTATTTATTAAACGTTGTATTGATCATCTTTTGTTTTTCTGTCTTGCGAGACATCGACTTCTTTGTACCTATATCAATCACAGGCTACTAACTTGCTTCGGTTTTCATAAATAAAGATCACTATCACTGTTTATTTTTTATTTTACTAATTTCTTAATTAAATCTTTTTAAGGTTGGTTGTTTAATTCCCTGTAGTAGGACGAGACGCTCGGTATAGATTTTCCATTTTATTTTTATTGTTTCTTTGAGAAGAAATAACGTAAACACGTGTCCATTTGCTTTTGTGTCTTATCTAAGAACCCTCTCTTTGCTTCGTTGTAATTTACCTTTTTCTACATATCTTATTAATTTTCATCGTCATTATCTCTTTAAGTAAAATTTAATTATTTTGCAAGGTTAGAATTTATTAATAATGCCCTCGAAGACGTATTCCTTTTGGTTTGTTTTAAATTGTTTCTGGTTTATTCTGAAATCACTTGTTTTCTATAAAAACAACTAGATATCGTTAAGAATTTCTTTTCTTTTAACTGTAAAATACTTACATTTCACTTTTAATTATCCAAGTTCTAATTGGTTTTAGAGCTTAACTATTCCATCCTTCATGTTAGAATTGTCGTAGAAGTTTTCTTTTGAGGTTAGATCAATTCCAATAATTTAGTTATGTTTGATTGTATAGCAGTTTAATTACTATTTGTAAATTTGTAATTTACACTTATTCTTTTATTCAAATTCTTCGATTAACCCCTAAAGTACCATCATAGATTTGGATGTAAACAAGTGCTAATGGCCACAAGTCGTTTTTCACTAAATCAATAATTGTATGCAAGTCTACAATAAACACGATATTTATAAGGAAAAACTATTTTTTTAATTTTCCGAATTATCAGTGCTTTCTTTTGATACCCACGGTGGACCACCGTGACCGATAATGTACGTTTCTTCTGTACAGGCCACGGTAGACAATTGTTGTCGACTAAGTCTGTACCAGTCTATTCCTTTAAGAGTGGTTTTACATTGATATGCAAATAGGTTTTTATTAATCATCATTCAGGTTCGGAAAACGAGCATGTGAAAGGGTTAAAAAGGCCTTTTTCTGGCATAGCCATTTTCTAAAACTTGAAGACTACTTACACGATTTTGATGATCCTTGTTTATATAATGCTCCTGAGACCCTGCACCGTCTCCCCTTCGGTGGTAAAAGAAGGGAGACGTAGTCGAAAAAACCCTCTAAACCTTGGCGTCAGAAATTAAGGAATTTGAAACACAAATTAATAAGCTCTGCAGGTAAGTACTGTAAATAAACGTCCAATTGTAATGCTTTTTAGTTTTACAAGAACGTTTATATAATAAATTAAAGATTTATTGAGATAGATAGAAAATTCTATAACCTTTTTTTGTGGTTAGATTTGTTAATAACTGTAACGCCATATTCTTTGGTTTAAATTACAAATTTTGACATTTAAAAAAGTTTGCGAATTTGTAATACTCAGTGATTTCATATCCTTGTTTGTTTTACTTTGCCCTTAAAGATATTTAGTTACAATAATCAACTTAAAGTTTCCATACATTTATGTTATTTATTATTCTAGTGTTTAGTGTTTCTTCATTTTGCTGCTATTGTGTTAAATAAACCAGAGTGAATATACTTAAGTTATTTCATTTGAGTATATATACAGGGTGATTAAATAAAAATAATTCCTAGTAGGCTGTGAGATTTTTCCGTAGGGCGTTGCTTAGACACAACGCATGCCAATACGTAACCTATAAATTGATGATTTTGCCTTGTTTTTAATGCAAATTTGACTAATAATTTTCCAAAATAAACTAAGACATGATTTTTTCCTGCTGGAAACTTAAACTTTAATGATCGCATGTTATATAGTAGATGAATGTAAACCAAGCATTAGAGCAGAGCAGACGTGTGAATTGAACAGCTTTTGTATTTTCTTTTTTCTTGTTAGTGACATTCTGAATATATATATAGCAAGGCCTGGAGCAATCACGGATTCTAACCATTTTGTTGAAGGTTTGTAGTGCATATTAGCTGTGCACTTTGTTGCAACTTTCTGCTAGAGCATTGAGGTGAGTAAATGTAATCTCTCTTTTGGGTAAGTTTTGGAGAGAGAATTTGAGCAAACAGTGTCCACTGCTATCATAGCGTTCTCTATCTATAGCGGGTGTTTGTTAATGGGGAATCACATCAGCAAACGCGACAGTTTTGACTTGATTCCTGGCGCCCTACCAAACTGTGACATCTTCAAGCAGACCCTGAATCTTTGTTGAGTTTTGAGTCAATTTTAGGGTAAGTTATCTGCGAACCCATCTCATTTTGAGCGTTCGAGCTGCTGCAAGCACAATAAGTTTAATTCTGCACGGGCATAAGGCCTCTTTTCCAGGTTTTGTCCGTGACATATTCGAGAAAGCTTTTAATAGTTTAATACTATCCTTACCAACAACGTAAATCTAAGGCAAATTAAATCTAAAGAAAGTTACGTTTTAAGGCGTAAATCTATAGAAATATTTAATTGTTTAAGCTTAATTTCGGTTCAGAAATTTACTGTCTAACTTTTCCATATTTTAGAGACATTCTGTATTATTAATGATAAATTCAAAAAGTGACAAACCGGCAAGCATGTACGGATTAAAGTTATTGGAATGCTTGTAGATTTCGGCTTTTTTTCTATAAAAAGAAAACATTGAAAAATAATTTATAACTTGCGGAGCTACTAATAGACACCATTAAAGAATAATGTTAGAAAATTATTTACTATTTGCATAATACGACGTTGTACTGATTAAGCTTTCAATCTTATGACTTACATGCAGTCAACTTGTAAGAATAACTACATGACATGTTCATTATAAGCTTTCTGATTAATCATTGTTAAGTTTATTCATATAAATAATAATATATCTAATCTCCATATATAAACAGATTATTAAAATGACAAACTTAGTGAATTTTTATTTAAAAAAATTAAGACAAGAAAATAACGCTAATAAAATGATTCATATGTGAACGGTGTAAATATAATATCAAAAATTTAAGATTCACTGTAATAATCAATACTAATTTCTATAAAAGCTATGAACGGTTTCAGTAAAAAGTTCCCTACGGTTATGAAACAAATTCCTACAATGTTTAGAGTATTTTGTTTCACTGCTAGAATAATGTACCAGGTATCAAAGTAATCTTCTTTATTGACTATAAATGTGGTTAAATAATATAAATGTATACAAAATACTGCACATAATTAATTATCTGATCTACTTGCTTGATAAAGTTGTCTCATTTTATGTTTAAAGCAGGGAGATCTGCACGTTTGCGCCAACGCAATTGCTTAACATTGTAACCATTACGAAATATGTCACAGTGCATAAAGAAAGTTATTTCTCAAAAAATTTGCAAGCAGAATGTTAAATTTTTCTTCAAATATTTAATTAGCAAAACCATATAATATTTTATATATTTTTACTAATATTTCTTTTTAATTGACTTTAAGAGACTAATTAAAAACTGCATTTTATATTATTTAGGGTGAGTTACTCATTCCTGCATTAATATCATCAATCTTTTGAATAGTGCAGAACACTGAATGGTTAATACACCTTGCATCATAAATCATGCAAACGTGCATTAGCAAATATGGTATTCTCCGTTTTTGTTGTAAAATTGATTTGAATATACTATCTGCCATTATTATTCTATATTCGCTATTGAAATGACATGTTATGAATAGCCAAAAGTATATAATTAAGATTCCTAATTATTTAATAATTAGTCAGCACTATTATAATTTTAAATTGCAAATGAAAATTTTACTTGTAGCATTTAATAGATACTAGGTGTTAACTTGACAAACTAACAGGTGTCAGAAGATCAATTTATCTTTACAAGTAGATGCTAATTATCCATGTAATAACTCCTCTTGGAAATTATAAAATGTTTGTTGATTTATTGAAAATTAATGTGGGGATTTCTATGTTATTATATCAACCTTTTAAAACAAAGCTTTTTATTTTACAATCTTTTGTTTCTTTTGTTTCTTCCAAATCTAAATCTTAGAAAGCCAAATATTTTGGAAAACAAAAACAGAGCAAGTTTCAGTTTCTGCAATTAACATTATCGATTCTGTAAGGTATTTCGATTTTTTACGAGCATAAAATGACTAAGAAGATGAGCAAGTACCAGTTTTTATTAAGATCATTTGGCATTCATAAAATATCTAGTTCGTGATAATTATATTGTTGAAGACCATAAAAATCAAGCCTGTTCTCATTTCTTTTTTTATTTTGAAAGGGAACAACAGTCTTGGCCCTATTTCATTCAAAATACCAAGTGAGGAGTTTGAACTGTCTTAAATTTAATGGTCAAACAATCATTTCATAATTCAAATTTTTGATTCAATTTATTATTCTTACAAAAGTCAAATTTATTATATTGCTTTGTGTTTGATGACGAATTGAGTAAAACCACTCAAATCAATCGATTAACTGATGAATTCTGTACTAAAACAACAGTTCGTCAACTATCTATCAACAACTTGATTTGATCTCGATCGTCTCGATCTCAACTACTCTTAGATCTTGTAGCCTAAAATGATCCTTTTGCAATTGAAGATTAGACTGTTTTTTGATAAATAATGGCAAAAATATGAAAAAGCTGACCTTGTTTGGCTTACCGTTAATATAATCTGAGAATGATTTAATATGGGCTTTGCTATTTCTGGGACGTGTAGTGTGATGACCTAAACATTAAAGTTTATACGTCGAAAATAGTTTTTAACACTTCTTTGATCAAAATCTCTAATTTACGTTATCCATGATTTTGATCTGTTGATGATGTAGCATGTATTTAAAATTAAAGACAAGACTACTACAGAAGGTACAAAGCTTTGTTGGTAAGTTAAAACAGCAATTAACTTGGATTTCTAAGAGATACATATATCATATTCTTTAAATAAATGAACTGTTTGTAGATGTTGCATGGTCTGTCTCAGTGACAATGCAATGACTCAAATCAGTCGAATAAAAATCTTTGAGCAATAACTCGTACCCCCTATTGATATATTAAATCTCTCTGGTTTTATAAAGATCAGTGACAACAAGCAAATAAAGTTACATTTAATTTAGTTAAGTAAAAGCTTTTGTTTGTCACCTCAATGTTAGAAAAAAATGTATTAATGAAAGTTAGTATTCACCTCAGTTATCATCAAGGTAAGTATTCCAATCCATTTGATAGTAAAATATGCATAGACTGTAATTACATAATGCAATAGCAATATCTAATTGTAGATGTTCATTAGAATTTTACTGAGATAATACTTCAGCGGTGCTTATCAATTACTTCTGTAATTTAGTGTCCAACTTTTGCCTAACATTTAAACTACAAGAATCTTTTATTTTGATGCTAGTGGAATATAAAGTAAAATAGGCGATAAGATTTTGATTTTAAACCATCCCCAAGGAATTTAATTTTTGAAATAGGTGAAGGTCTAGGTAAAATCTGATGCTAAAATTCTGCTTAAGAACTGATCATGAATGTCACTATACCATACACTAGATACTGTCCATGAATGTAAAAAAATCTCGAGATTGATAATCATTCCTAACTGCAAATAAGTAGTTGCAGAATTTCAAATAATAGGTAAATGGTCTACGTACTTTATCAACAATTTCAAAAAGAAAGCCAGTCGCTTGGTTTTTGTGACTTCGGGGGAACTTTTTGAGTGTGTCAAAGTTTGTCAAACTTAAATGTAAAACATCGAGAGACAGCGAGCCCTGAAGCATCTTTGCCTACCAAACAATTACTGAATTACATGGTTTAGAAGTAAGACCTTTTGTGGTTTTCCTTAGTGATGCAAGTAAATATTATTTATTATTGCCCTTTATTCGACACTTACCTCTTTTCTAATATTTCCCCAATATCGTATTTTTAAGTATATCTTTACCTAACAAAAGAATAGAAAAAATGACTTAATTTCCTTCCTTTCTGGTAAATTGCCAACAGATAGCTACAAAGTTCAAAGTGATATGTTTTAAGTACACAAATCTTACCTGTATGTGCAAAAATATCTTGTAATTAGTAACAAGTATATACGTAATTGGCTAAACTAGAACAAATATGTACTGTGGTGAGCCCAACAGCATTTGCCGAAAATTTGCAGATGTCTTGAGGAATCAAGAAATTATTACTTAAAGAAGTTGGCTTATGTAAACTTCTTTATTGTCTACACTAAGGTGTTAACATCCAGGTTTTGACAATAAACATGCAAACCTTCAGTTGAAGATTAGTTTTAAAAAATTACTGTGCTTTTTGTTTTTTCTTTGGGGTTATTCAAATTGAATTTAACTCTAAAGTGTTTTTAATCTTCACTTCTTAAAACCGCCACTTACTGTAATTCTTGTTTTGCTTTTCATCCTTGATTTATGATTCATGAATTCTTTGAACTCATCTTAGATTGCATTTTTGGTAGGAACAGAGTTTTATCAATTAAAGAAATATTTTCCCATCACAGTCAAAAAGGTAAAATTTTAAAATCTAACTTTAGTAGTTTTAGAGATAGATTTCTGATAGGACCTACTACTTTAAGAGTTTTCTTTTAGTTCGAAACAATACAAAAAGAGGAAATGATATTTCCATTTTACTTTCGAAGAATTACTTATAAACATTGTTATATATATTGTTTACATCGTAATTACTTTTCTAGTAACGCAAAACTGTATCCAAGTACAGTTACAAGTAGATATGTTAGGCTTCTCTATAAAACATTCTACAAGAGCTCTTGGATGTAGTTTCCTTTATAAATGTAAAAGTTGAATTAGATTTATACAGCAATTTGTAAAGATCTTTCTTCTATTTAGAGATATGCCAAGATTTTGGTAATAACTAAATTGAGCTCTGACTAAAGAAAGTCGACGTTTGTCTTAAACTAGCAATGGAATTAAGTTACTGAAATAAACGAAAAAACACCTGTTTATGTTATTTAAGAAAAAACCTTTGGGTATCTCCTAGTATTATATTGTCATCGTAGTTGTGTATAGGCGTCAGTCGGTATGTGTATCATTTTTTATCTCTTTGGAGGTGTTGTCACCCTGTCGTATCTGAAACTGCGTCTGCAAGCGTTCCTATGGTAGGCAGCTGAAACAACTCTCTAGTGGTTTTTTATAATGCTATCGGCCACATTGTTGGTTTATAGAGGAATAGTTCTGCAAAGGGTCAATTATGCCGAATCCAAAGAACCACCAATCAATTGCTCACTTCTTCCAAGAGATACTGGCTTCAGTGATGGGCATCTGTGATCAACCACTCAGTCAGTAACTAGACCGACACTTATAATCTAAGTGCCATTCTGACCGCCGAACCGACCACTCACCAACGTACCTCTGCTCTACTTGCATCACGTTGCATAAGACTGAGCCAGTCGACGCCGGCAACAACAACCACAAGTACGTATTCTGTTACAACACAACGTGTCCAACCAAGATATTTTATTAGTTAATCATCAAACCAATCATCCAACATAACGGTTGAAAAGACAAACGGCTTCTACAACGTCTCCGGGGACGGGGACTAGATGCTGTGGTACAAAAAGATTTTATCAAAGTATGCCATAAAAGATAAAGACATTTATAATAGCGTATACGTAAATGTGTCATATGATTAGTGGTAAATTACAGTTTCTTATTTCTTGAGCTCTATTGATGATTTTTTTCTAGTTGCTGATAACCAGCAAAAAATAAAATAAAACTAAAACTAATTTAAATAAAGATAAATGTGATTTTATGATTTCGTAGCTTACATACTTACTTATAGTACAATTTCATTACTGATAATTAGAGTGCCTTGATATAATTTTATTTTTATGTCATTTTTCTAATGGGTAGAGAGTGGACTAGCAATGGCGATTGTTTTTTTTCTTAACGATGTTTCCGTTTAAATAACTTTTCTAAACTTTGATAACTTTTTTTTAAATCTAAATCTTACGGATCTTTATAATTTACATTTTACAATAATAACAAACAGTGAATTGTAAATGTTGGCAGTCCCGTTTTAGTAGTAGTGACCGTACGGTGTGTACTGTGAAAAAAATTGGTAGATCGGTACTGATATGCTCTAAATAATTAGTATCTTTTAATTTTAATTACTTAACCCGACAGCAAAAATACACCAAAATTGAGGAAAAACAAGACATCAAAGTAAATTTAAATCATGTTTTTGATGGTTCCTATTTATTATTGTCCATAATAACCATAGCTAACTTGTCTTGATTACACTTTTTGTTTTTTAATTTCAATATTATTTCACAAGTAGGTATGATCTTTTAATACGTGTCTTTTTAAACCTTTATGTTACTAATTATTGAATGGACAGACTATAGAGTCAGTTAAGTCCGTTCAATCGTTGAGTTGTTGAGGTTGGTTACATTAATTCAAAGTATTGTTGAATTTGAATGTTTGGTTTGCTTTAGGTACTTTGGTTTTAAATTACTATTTATTTTTGCAAGTTGGTATAGTTCTACTACTTTTAGATTCGTGTAATCATAAATTCAGATTTAGTCTACAACAATTCGTTAAATTTATATATTTATATTTGAATTGTCTTCATATTGTATGTATATGTATGCAGAGTTTAGTTGAAAGTCAATAAATCAAAGGTATTTCTTTTAGTTTCAAGTGAATCTGTCTGTTAAATGTGATAGGATAACTTTTTGTTCTCAGGTAGCAAAGGCACATCATTTATACGTCAAGATAACTTATCGTTATACGTCAACGTTGACGCGATCTTGTAGGTAGAAAAGACGTAAATAACACGTAACCAGAGTTGTCGGTTATTAAAAACTGTTTTTTCTGAGCAAGTTCGTAAAATTTGAAAACTGGTTTTTAAATTCAAAAAATTGGTTTTGTATCTAGAATCAGTATGTAGAGATTAATTCATTATTTAACTAAAAATGTTATCGTTGAGCCTTAAAATCACCTTGGGCACAAGTAAACTAATCTGCATGGGTTAGGTGATTGTTTGACATGCAAATTCACAAATGCATTCCATTACCAGGGATGAGCAATCAGCAATACAGCGGTCGACCTTAGTCTTCACCACGTGTTCTTTATGTTGTCATTCCTCTGTTATTGTAGAAATAAATCTTGTTAACAAACAAAGATCAATATTTCTGCAAATTATATTACTTCTAGATAGCAACTTAAGAAAGAAAGAATTTAGATGTCGATTTAAAATTCTCCAATCAGATTGTTAAGAACATTCTTAACTTGACAATATAGCTAAGAAAGCTTTACGTAACCGGGGGCAAATACTGTGATATATTGCTTACATAGCGGCATGTAACACATAACAAAAGCTTCAGCCGGACCCAAATGAAGCTTTGGTTGTCCATTCTGTACGCAGTACATAACGTACCGAGACAGATCCGTTTACTTTTATTATTATTATTTTTTATATATTTCTTACTGTTTTAACTGTATTTTGATTTTTGTTTGTAAAAGATTTGAAAACCGGTTTAGATGGTTAACACTGTCAGCCTTAAAATGATGTCATAATACAGTTAAACCTATATAATATCCTTAATCAGAAGTACCCGCTATAAAGAGCTAAAGATTAATGAATTTCAACGTTGTGAGACTTAGAAAAGTGTCCTTAATACAGAGGTGTCCTTTATGTAGAGGTGTCCGTTGAGAATTCACTGTGTCTTGTCTCAACGACGCGATGTTAAAATACAGCTAATGATGAAAGCGATACGTTTTTTGAGCAACGCATTTCTTTCGAATCATTTTCTACAAAATTAAATAGCAAA
>VTPC01008559.1:0-11343 GCA_011009095.1 Ignelater luminosus
TTTTTTTGCATCGGTCTGCATTATGTATCACCTAAAAATGTAACACAGTAAGATACTTGTAAGGAAGCGTAAAACCAAGTCTACTGACCAGAGAATTCTACTGTAATGTTCTACTGTTGTAAGAGAATCTGAAAAGATTGCAGTTCCTCCTAGATTGTTGATTTTGGTACAATTTTACTCAGAAATGGTGGATATTGCGAAAAACTGTAACGTTAGCTTTTTCTATTAAAATCGAGTGCAGAACAAAGACATACTACTATGTTTTAATATTACACATTGTGTAATATTTTAGATACGTATCGAAATTTGAATTTTTGTAATAAAAATAAAGTTTAAAGTGCTATAGTGTGTTGTCAAAGCTTTAAACCATCTGGCTGTTTTTCCTTGTCAATTCCGATCCAATCAAAGTAAACTTAACGCGGCTCAATAAAACTTGATACAGCATTTTTAGCAGAATCTTCGTGTCATTTTAAGTTAAAAACTCGATTTTCAAACTTTCAGCGTCTATTGTCTCATAGCTATTGATTAAAACCTTTTTTTAAGTAAAAACAAAACAGTAATAACTCTAGAAATCCGACTAATCAGAAAAAGGCTGACCAATCCAAAATTTCAATGGATCCGAAGTATTTGCCTTGACAAATTTGCTTAGTACAAAGAAAGACGAACCCAAACAGTGGAAGTAAACGATACGATCTGGACAAGGCCTAATACCAAAAACGTAACAGAGCTGCCAGTATAGTATAATAAAAGGGAACGTAGTTAGATAGTTCTGTCTTCGGCTGACCTTTGAATACGCCCTGAACTACTGCATTTTTATTAATAGATTGTGAAGTTTGCAGACTTAGTGATCTGTAAAAAATTTTACAGTCAGTTTTACAAGTCTTTATTTTTACTGAAACAACCGATTGTTTCGTCTAGAGCAGCAGTACCATTTCTCCAAGAACATCGTGTATAAATTAACTACTTAAGTATACAGAGCGAACTACTTTCCTTATTTTAGATTAAAAGTGGTTGATTTTTTAGCTGTAGAGTTGAAACGTAACCTCGCGTTACAGCTACTTATATTGAAGACCCACTTACGGTCTGCCCAACTAACTACAGTCGGGGCCTTGGATCGTGGGCGAATGAGGGGGGCAGATCAAATAAGCAGACAACACAATAAATTTAAACAATTCCATTGATGTCGAGACAAATTAATGTAAATACTATTAGCGTATAATATACAAGGTGTCTCAAAAGAAAGTTCACATTTAAAAAATCGATTTAAAAAAAAAGAAGGAGTTTACTGAAAAAATGTTTATTACATATTAAAATACATTGTTTGGGAATTTATTTTTTAAAAATGATATCGTCCAAATGTAAACCGTTGCGCTCACGGCATTTATTTAATCGAGCTCTAAAATTGCCTATGACGGCTCGGCAGGTATTCTCCGTGATGGCTGCCATTTCGTTACGGATATTTTCTTTTAATTGTGTCAGGGAAGTCGGTTTGTTGGCGTAAACTTTTGATTTGACATAACCTCACAGGAAAAAGTCCGTAGGTGTTAAATCGGGACTGCGTGGAGGCCTACTTATGTCACCTCTCCTTGAGATCAATTTGCCAGGAAAAATTTCACGCACTCGTGGCAGAGACCTGTTGGACGTGTGTGAAGTTGCTTCGTCCTGCTGGAACCATGTTCTTTGGTTATAACCAGGAAAGTTTTGCAGTTCAGGCACGAAGAAGTCGTCTAACATCTCCACATAACGCTCTGAAGTCACTGTTACTGTGCGTCCCCTTTCATCTTCAAAAACGTAAGGGCCGATAATTCCTCGCGCCGACATCGCAGCCCATACGGTCACTTTAGGCGAATGTAGGGGTTTCTGATGTTTGTGTTTTGGATTGGTTGCACTCCAGTAACGGCAATTTTGCTTGTTTACATGCCCATTAAGATGAAAATAAGCTTCATCCGAAAACAAGATGTTAGTAAACGTTGGAAAGCGCTCAGTCATCTGGTTTACGAAGTCAAGCCTCTGACCAGCATCCTGAGGCTTCAATTCTTGCACCAACTGAATTTTGTAGGGGTGCAGCTTTAATCTTTGTGTAAAATGCGAAATAATGATGATCTATGCACGTTCAAAGCAACAGCACGCTTACGAATCGAAAGGTTTGGGTCGTCACGAACAGACTGAGTAACACTGTCTACGTTTTCGACCGTTCTAGAAAACCTTGGACGCCCGGATTTTGGTTTTTCCAGTGTTGAACCGGTCTCTTCAAACTTCTCGACCCATTTTCCAATAAGTCGAGCGCTTGGCGCATCATTTAAGTGACGAATATGTCGAATATTGCAGAATTTTCTACGCGCTACAGTCGCCGAATTACCGTTTTTGTAAAACTCACGTACGCACAACGCACGGTCCGCTCCCGAGAAACGCTTCATAGCGACTAAATTCCCAAGAGCCAGGCTACCGATTGACATACCCCCCGCGCCGCCCGGAATAGTTACGTTCACGCAATAAGCAAAACAAATGTGTACTTTCTTTTGAGACACCCAGTATTTACATTTAAAAGAAGTTGCTTGTGTAACTACCTGTAATCACTTTGCTTTAGGGTTAATGGTAACCAAATTAACTTCAGCCTTTGTCCTTGGCTTTTTATATACTAATAACGAATAAAATTTACAATCCAATGGGAGAGTTTCTTAATAAGAAGAAAAAGAAATAAGAATGTTTTTTTCTTGCATGCACGTGTCTTTCTTTTGTTTTAGCTTATGGCAAATTTTATTCTACTGAATACATAGATCTGTGAATCCTCGAGAGTTTTTTGGTAATTTTCTTAAAACTCTTTTTCCTTGTTTTTTAGTTACAATAATATGCTTGGTAACATTTTGTACAATGCACTTAGCCTCTGTTCATGTAGTTGGAGTTTATTTGGTAGTAGATGACAATTTATTAAAGTTTAAGTATAATATGAAGCATTTTCTTTTCTAAATAATTTTTTTGTTCGTAATCATGATGTGATTGAAATTTTGAGATCCCATTTTAAAAATTATTTTGTTCGACTAATTTTTTCTACTTTGATTCTCAATACAGATACTGGATGTTTCAGAACTCCATCTAAGTCAATCTCTGAGTATCTATTTGACTTTATTATATGGCTTTGGTAGTTGCTAAATTGTTTAATTTAGGCTATTGCCTCATATATTTATGACGCAAATTTAATTATTACCTTAAAGCATTTTTTTTAATTACTATAACATTGTGTACACCCGAGCCACTGCTCAGTCTAGTTGCATAAGACCATAATAGGTATAGTAAGTATTTTGTAACGCGAGAATACATTACAACGTTTATCTTAAAATGTACGGTTTCCGAGATAAAAGGTGTCAGATCTGAACACCTTCTAAAATTTTTATCACTGATAGGAGATGCCTAATTTAAAGGTCTGTGCATACTGTATTGTAGTAACCACAGAGGGAATTCTACTTGAAGATTGCAAGTAATTCCCAAGGTACTGAAAGAACAAAACAATAGAAACTAAATTCCTCAAGGTATAGAAAAGGTTTGTTTTGCTCAAAAGCGAACTATTTTACAAAATACAAAATAAACAATAAATGAATTGATAAGAAAAGTATATAAACTTAAACTAGAAGGTTAACGTTAGTTTGACGTGTAGATTTTTAAAGTTCAAAGTTGAAATAAAACTAGGCGCGAACAAAATTTACGCCATTGGCTATTGGTTACTTTAGTTGACACATCAGTGAAACGAGTCTTATAAAACATTTATAGCGTTATCAACGCATATACTGTTAGCTAACGGGTATTTTCGCAATTAAAATTTGCAAAACAAGAATTCAACTCTTTGACTTTTGAAGTGTCTGGCTAATATTAATTTGTAAGTGAAATTATGTTAGTATTCATGTTTCATCATAGCAAAACAAAAGTTGCATTTATTAAACATCTTTTCATTATGACCGACTATAAATATAAGAGTTACTTCCTCTTACAAAACGAGATCATGTTTTCCAGAAAATCAATGAAGAGATAAAAATAAATAATTTTATCGTTTTTGACATCCAGTTGTGCAGAATTTATTAAAAAATTACTTTTGCATTTGTCTTATAAAATCTGTGGCTTTTGCGTAAATTTTTTCCAATGTCTATTATATTTTGTAAATAGTTCAAGATACAAAAGGAACATTTTTTGAATGACTTCGAGCAGAGAGTGGTTAAGGAGATCATGTACGAGGGTTGCTATTTATATTTCTGGCCTTGGCAACACTGACTGTTTCCAGGCGTCAGCTGACATTTCCGGTGTAAACTTTACATTGTTGAACATAACCTCAACCACAACATTTTGTCATTTGAGTGCGATTAGTGTTGTTTGCAGTTAATTGAAAAGTGCATTCCCTAGTAAAAAATGGAATTGACCAGTGAACACTTTCGTGCAATTATTTTTCATAACTTTCGACGTAGATTATCACGACAAGAGTGCATCAATGAACTTAATAGATTATATAGCGATGAAGCTCCATCCTACAGCACTGTAAAAAACTGGTATAATGAATTCAAACGTGACCGATGTTCACTCCAGGACGAAATCTGTGAAGGCCGTCCAAAATCTGTCGTTGTGCCTGAAAACATCGATGCTGTGCGTGAACTGATTAAACGAGATCGTCATGTAACATACCGTGAGATTGAGGCATCTTTGGGCATTAGTATGACTAGCATCAACAAGATATTACATGATCATTTGGCCGTAAAAAAAATTTATTCCCGTTGGATCCCGCATAACCTGACCAATGCTCAAAAGAAGGCTCGCGTCGACTGGTGCATTGAAATGTTGAAAAAATTTGCGAAAGGTGCATCAAAGGCTGTGTATAACATCTGCACAGGTGACGAATCATGGATCTAGGCATATGACCCCGAAACAAAACAGCAATCAACTGTGTGGGTCTTTCAAGACGAGCCAAATCCAACAAAAGTTGTTCGCGGAAGAAGCACATCGAAGCAAATGGTTGCCTGTTTCTTTGGCATTACCGGTCATGTAGCAACAGTGGCGTTAGAGCAACGTAAGACGGTCAACTCTGAATGGTACGCAACCATTTGTTTGCCAGAAGTCATTGGAGAAATTAGGAAAACTTCAAAGAAGAGGCGAATTATTCTTCATCATGACAATGCAAGCTCTCACACCGCTGCTCAAACAATTGAATATTTAACCAGCCAGAAGGTCGAGTTGATGGGCCATCCACCATACAGCCCTGATTTGACACCCAATGACTTCTTTTTATTCCCGTACATCAAAAACAAACTGCGTGGTCAACGATTTTCAACACCAGAAGAAGCCGTTTTTTGTTTCAAAACGCATATTTTGGAGCTGCCTCAAACAGAGTGGAAACAGTGCTTCGAAAATTGGTTCAAACGCATGGAAAAGTGTATCAATCTTAATGGAGAATATTTTGAAAGACAATAAAACTAGTTTCGATCATAAATACTTGTTTTTTCATTGTTAGGCCAGAAATATAAATAGCAACCCTCGTACCTCACTACGCCCTGTTTTTAAAACAATCCGTTTTTTAACATGCTTGATGAAATTTGATGCGTCACTTATAAATGAATCACCCTGTATGCAGCCTAAGTAGAAGAGAAATTCATAGAAACTTCGAATATCAAAGATAATATTCAACTTAAAGAAGTAAAAAGAGAAAAATCTAAAATCTTAATTCCTCTAGGTTATTTTAAAGGGACGTAGACTTAACGTTATTTTTTCCGGTTTTACGAAGGTTTATTAGGTATTTTGATTTTGTAAAAATGAATTCTTTAACAACCTTAATATACTTTTCTACGCAAAAATTAACGTTACTTATAACATCAAATGTTTTCGTAAATACGTTGGTGATGTAATGTACCTCTAAAAGTTTTGGTGATTAGTACGCATAGATGTTACATAGGCATAGTTACAAAGCAAAAGAGGCGGTTATAAACTAAATGAAATTTTGTGCCTTGAAATCTGCCTAGTGCTGTTTGCATACCCGCGGCTCCTAGCCAATGAACATAGCTTGATGGAATAATAGAAGTGCAAGTCAATTCCGTTCCAGCGATTTTAGATAAAAATAAATTTAGCTCTCTAACAACATCTCCGATTTAAATAAATATTAGATCAGCAGGTGCCAACCGTGATTTTGGTCGCGTTTTGTTTTTAATTTCCAGACCAAACCCCATGAGTAATCTGAACAGCGGGACTAGGGAATAACAAAGCTTATCAATTTTATCTCATAGTCTTGTGTTTAAGTGGAACTATACAACGTCAAGTTTAAGTGTTCAATAAAACCATAACAATTTACACAAAATTTCAAATCAGATTAGATCTTCAAACCTCCGTACCAAACCAAACCTCCAAGTGAGAATCTAAACCTTACCTTCCTGCATCTTCACCCCACCATGCCAATCCACTCGCTGTTTACAACATCCAGAGCTAACCTAAACTATGCATTTTTTTTATTTAATCTGGGCACCAACTACAATCATATTGCCTTGTGAATTTGATCCCAGGTTTTTTGTATTTATTATAACCAATAAGAGGACTAAACACGAAAAATAAATATGAAGTTTAATATTTCACCCGATGAGTAACAAGATTTAAATCTCAATTTTGCGCGTGCGACAGTTAAGGCGCTTTAACCTAGGAACAAAAAAATTACGTCACTTCACCTCAAAATGAGTACAAGGGATTATTTTATAGTCCAACATTTAAAAGGCATCAAATTAAAAACTTCCTGTACAACAGTTCAAGCGTTAATGACGATTAGATTTCTCAGAAACAAAAATAAAATTTTGATTAGTGTAATTTCTGCAACAAAATTATCTCACACTGCAGTGAATTCTCTAAAGACCGGTTTTTTTTATCACCCTTAAAATCAACAAACAAAATATAATTTTCAGATTTCAGATAGAGATGTGCTTTAAAGATTTTTAAATCACCTACCAAACTAAATTATGATTTTGTTGGTGAAAACTTTGCATTTTTCTACAGACCCATTAAAAAGAAACCTTATCGCAGTTATCTTTGACTTACTGATAATTTAATAAATGACTATAGGAACTGTCGAATTTTGAGGTTACTTTTCGAAAATATTTTGGACACTCACTATCTTCAAATTAATATTTTGAATTGTTGACAGCTCTCTGCTGTATTCCTGTTCGCCTTCTTCAAGATCGCAGTCTTTTATACTTTCTCTGATGCCTTTATTCAATGGCCGTCGCGGCTTCTCTCTCTTTTTTTTCCTGGCGGTTCTCACTGATAAACTCGTTTTGGCCAGCGCTAGTCGTCATTCTTAAGAGGTGTCCGTACCATTTTAGGCTTCTTCTCTCAATTCTGTTTACAACTGTATCTCTTGCCTTCATTATAGTTCTAACTTATTCGTTTGTTCTCCCTTCCAATCTAGATATCCTAGCAATCCTTCTCAAATAGTCCACTTCTACAGCGCACAGTCTTCTTTTCATCTCCGCTTTTAGTGTCCATATCTCTGACCTATAGCACAGCACAGATGCTACCATAGTTTGGCCTATTCTCTTTTTGTTCTTATTGGATATATTTCGGTCCCACCAATTTGAATTTAAACACTATTATTTTTCTACTTTGGTTAATTCGTTCCTTTATTTTTGTATTTCCCAACCCATTTCTGTCAATGTACTATTACGGCAAAAAAACCCGGAACACCACACAGGTTTTAAAGTTACCCCTTGTAAATCTGTCTTTCAGTTTAAGTAAAACTATTATGTAAATAAGTACCTTATTAATTTAACTGACAAATTCACCTTAAAGCCTGATGCAAAAGAGAAAAAACTTTATTACAGCCGACGTATCTTCAGACAAGTGTGCCTCGGCTTTTTTTTGCCGCGATAGTACGCTTCAAGGTATTTAAACCTATCCACTTGGTTCACCTCAACGTTGTCATTGATCAGGGTTTTAAACCTTGCCTTTAAGTTAAAAGTTAGATACTCGACCTTTTTTAGGCTTACTTGTAGGCCCCATTTTTTAAATTTTGTGTATAATCTTCGGATCATGATTTCTAGGTCGTAAGAGTCCTGAACCTGGATCGCTTAATCGTCCGCAAAGCTGAGGGTGTAAAGTTTTTGATTCCCTATTGGTATTCCCATTCCACGACAATACGTTTTCCATATTTTGAGCGCTGTTTTAACATACAAATTAGGTAAAAGGAGTGACATACTGCATCCCCGTCAAAGCCCTTGGTAATTCTCAGCGACCTAGATAATAGGATGCCTTTCTTAATCTGCCTTGTATTTGCTCGGTACATTTTTTAGATTATTTTTAATAAGTTTTTATTTAGATTTAGGTTTTGTGAGGCTTCCCATAACTTAGATCTGGGTACAGTATCGTACGCCTTTTCCAGATCTAGAAAGCACATAATTATGCATCTTCGCTCCTACTTCCGCCAGCTGTTGGGGTATGAAAACGTTATCATACCGGAACGACCCGGAGTGAATCCCAAATGCTCCTCTCCTATTTTATGTCCGATGTATGTCTGACTTTCACATTAATTACTCTACCAAAGAGTCTGCCTATAGTGCAGTTTACTCTGAGGCCTTTATAGCAGTTAGGATCTCTTTGGTCACCTTCCTTAAAGATATAGACACCAAATACGAGTTTCTCCATTCTGATGGTATTTTGGTTTGCAGACAGCAGGTGCTCATTAATTGTGCTAACCGCTCTTCCAAACATGGTCCCCCAGTTTTTTACAGTTCTACTGGTATATTTCCCGATCTTGATGACCGGCCAGCTTTTATTTTTTTTTAGGATATACGAACCTCCTCAACAGTAACAATTACTCCATTATTCACATTTGTGTCGTCTATCTTTTTTGCTTCTTCCTGGTATACTTGTTGATTTTCATTTAGCAAGTGCTCGTAGTGTCTTCTCCATACCGTCATTGCTATCAGATTATCTACTTATTTATTCGCATGATCTGTCTTCATATGGGAAATGGTTTTCCATACTTTTGTGGTTTGTGATCCTCCTATACAGTTCTCTATTCGAAGAAATTTCTGTTCCCACGTATTATTCTTTGTCTCTTTTATTTATTTTTCTCAGTTCTCTATTTGGTGTTTGGTATTTTTCTCTCTTATGGGTAGCTTTATTGACTAACCATTTCTTGTACGCTTCATTTTTTTCCAGTATCATTTGCTTTACTTCTTCTGTTATCCATGGTGGGTTTGCTTTTCTTCTTTGTTAGTCTTCTGTGTCCAGTGTTTCTCTTGCTATTTTTTTAATTATATTTTTAAGATTGCCATATTTTTTCTCAATGCGCTCGTTGCGTTATATGTTTCTAACTCTACCTCTAGTCTTCGTTGAAAGAGGTTGTGGATACTTTCCTGCCTCAGAAGATACAATTAAAATCTTTCTTCATCGACGGTTTCGTCTGTCTCTTTCTGTTCTAGGTTTCTTACTATTGGATGTCTTTGATTGTAGGGACAAACTATTTTAGCTACCACCAGATGATGTCTGAGCCACAATTTGACCCTCTTTACTCTACAATCTTGAGGTACTATTTTCGGTTTCTGACGCATTATTACGTAATCGATAATTGATTTCTGATGTACTGATGATCGTTTCCAGTTGTACCGATGAATATCTTTATGACGGAAGTAAGAGTTTAAAATTTTCAAATTGTACTGTTTGCACAGTTTTATTAAAATTTCTCTGGGGGCGTTTATTACGTTTTCCCATGTGATCCAACAACATCATCATTTATCCCTGACCCCACTCTAGCATTAAAAGCTCCTTCTATTAAAATCTCCTAGTGTGCTTTTATTGTAGACAATACTTGTGGTAAGTCACAGTAAAAATTATCTTTGACTTGCTGAGGTGAGTCATTTGTTGGGGCATAAATTCAGATGACTACAGTTTCAAATCCAAACAGGGACACGGTTGCTGTAATATGTTTTAAAGGCAATTGTAAACAAACCTTTTAATCTACGCCCGACGTTGTTTATTCCAAAGGCAACTATGATAAGGTTTTTTTTGATTACTCTGTATAATACAAGTTTGTACGTGAAGAAGATTGATCACAATATTAATTACTATAAAATCAGATTTCTCTATTTAATTATTAAGCTTCATGACGATCTTGTTTATAAATGTTAAATACAATGAAGAAAGGATATAGTAGGATGATAAAAATTAAATAATACCATTAAATATGTATCTAAAGAAATATAATTCTCAACATTGATTTTATATACTGTTATTTGATATTCTTCCATTATTTATGAGCTTCAATTTAATGATAGTATAACAGACCATTACCTGATTTAACTAATATTCAACTCTGGTGATCAGCGACCAATTATGTGGTTATAAGAAGCGATCGTTGAATCTGCTTGAAACAAGTTTTAATCTTTATTAGAAATAAGATAAAAGTAGAATTTTATGCAGATTTGATTATTTTTCTGCCTGTCTTCTGTGTAAAATAAAAAATATACCTGGATGTACTAATAAGAAAAACAGAGATTAATTGGAAATGATGTCGAAATAATCTTTGCAAAGTTTCGCAAACATGAAATCTAATTATATTTTATGAATACATATACTCGTTTATATTACTGAAAATACGTAATGATAACCCCAGGCAACACTCAAATTTGAAAAATTATTTACAAAAGAGTTTTTTTTTTATTAACGAAGAACCAATAGTACCTGAAAAACATAAAAGGCGACGTTACGTGCAGCAGACGGACTGTTCTCATTTAACGAAAAAAGCTCAATTACCAAAGCAAATTACGTTTTCCAAGTATAAAGATGTACGTATAGATCCTGTATAACAGTCGACAATATTTTTTTCCTTTTTCCTCCATTTTCTTTCTTTATCTTTGTATAATCAAAATTCCATCAAAAATATTTTTAGAATTTTTAATAATGTGACGAGCCTAATGACATTTAAACCCATAAAATTATTACCACAGTTAGTTTTTTTATTATTGTACGTTTTCCAGCAATTTATTGATTTAATTTCTACCCACATCCCTTAGCATTCGATAAATGCGAAACGTCTATCAAACGTCAATCACAGAATTGCTTTAGGGTACAAATTACGTTTCTTTGCTAGCACCCGCACCCGTGAGCAACTAATGTCACTTCAATTTTCCGAATATTCACTAACAATCAATACCGGTTAACTGCAGGATAATAAATTTATGGTTCATAAAGGTTTTCAATTTTTCCCGCATTAAATCAAGAAATATTATGAAATCTTTCGTGCCAGAGTGGGATTTTTATTCAAATACTTTTATCGCCGGTTTGTTTATCATTTAAATCCTCTTTGCGTTTACAACAAAAGAGGTTGGGGGG
>VTPC01008560.1:10341-53867 GCA_011009095.1 Ignelater luminosus
TTAGATTATTAGGTATTCTAAGAACATTTTACTGTTTTTTCTGCTATTACCTGTAGATGTGTGTATGTCCTGAAGAATGTTAAACAGTTCATCATCATGCACATAATATATAACATCTAGTGTTTCATTGCTAAGAGGGACTATTAGTTTCTCCAAACCCTGAACTGATAATACATCATAGTGTTTTAAAAGCCAATGCATCCTTGGACTTTTTTTCAGCAAGCTTGGCATTTTTTACTTCTTCAATTAGAAAATAGTACTTTTCTTTGGTTAAGGCGCGGTTGTTATCGGCAACATTTTTTCTTCGGTTATAAACTTCTTTGTAAAATCTACAAATTAAATGTGAGGTTATGTTACGGTATTACTATAATAATTAAGTTAGTTTACTTTTGTTTAGCACAAAAAACACTTCACTACAAACAGAATACATGCCCAGTCTTTTTCTGTTAAAATACGTTTTGTAAATTGTAGGAAAAGCAATAAATATATTACGTTCAATGTTTCCACTCAAACATTACAAACAGTCTGAAGTATGAAAGTCCGTATGTATACGGCCTAGTCCGTATATTAAATATCATGTTATTAGCAAATGGTCTGCGTCAGTTAGTCCGTATTTATATGGCCTAGACCGTATATATATGGTCTGGTTTTATATGCGGTCTGTAACATATATAATAAAGTATGTATAAAAGAAGCCTCGATACTTTCCAATTGAACGTAGTTATTACAAATGATGAAATTTATTTTTACTTTTCTCAGAACTAATAATTTTATTAGGTATTGGAAAAATAAAATTGCTTTTGGAATGAATATTTGAAATCCAGGTCCTTTGATTTTTTAACATCTTATTTCGGAGTAGAGATAAAATATAGTACTCTGTAGATAAAGAATAAATAGCAGAATTTTCCTCTTCTCATAAGAACTTGATGTCACCAGGTGTTCGATTATCTTTTAGCAAAATAATCAAGTCATAATTGTAAAATCCAAAAATAGCTGCAAAAGTCATCATTAGGAATGTGGCCCTATTTTATAACAACAAAATACACAGTGTAACTTTCTTGTGTCACCGATCAAGAATTCTCCTAGGAATTTCTATTTAGAATTTGTCGAGATCTTTCTAAGTGCTAAATTAGGGAGCGTCCAGTAAACGTATTACAAATTTAAATTTTTGAATTAAGAATTAGTAGAGTTATTGAAAACTGATTGAGCCTATATGGCCTCTTGGACCAATGTGTTAGTAAAATCTAGCACGTTTCGTGATTTTCAAAGAAAAAATTATTTTTTTGCATGTGAAACTGAAATTTATTTTATTTAAACGTTAAATTGTAATTGTACACATCAAAAAAAGTGGACTCTAGTATAAAGGCGTTGTTGTTGGTATGTTAGTATTTATTTATGAGCTTCAAACTGAGGCAAGCAATTTTGATGTAAGTACGTGTTGCACTTCTGGCACATATAACCAGTCTTATTTTTGCAAACTGCACAACAACGGTGTAATTATATTAGAACCATCGGAATCGATATAGCGAAGTGCTTTTCAATGTTCGTGTTTAGCAAGTTACGTGAACGATCACTCTTGTCTTCGGAATCATCGTTGGGAACATCTCCATTATCGTTCAACGATTTCTCAGCCAATAGAAGAATTAATAATTGAATGAGTGGCTTTGTTTTCTCAATTTGCGAAACCATGACATGAAGCTTCTAAGCGTTTACTATCATGTTGGATAGAAGATTGGCGAGCAATGGCCACCAACGCTTTTTACTTCTTATACCAATGCGACAGTTAGCAAAAACGTTATCGTGGAGGCCAACTCCGCCCAAAACAAGTTTTTTCTCGCGCTCAAAGAGAACTTTATATTTACCCTGTTTCATTTTCTCAGGTACCACCGCTGCACCAACTCTATTCTGTTGAACTGTTCCTGAAATGTTAAATATTATGTGAAATCTGTGCAATAGAGCGACAAAACCAATAACATACCCGTGAAGAAGAAACGTCTTACACTTTGAATACACATCAAGTGAAATGAAGTTAAAAAGTTGTCGAGAAGGGCCCAATAAGTCTACGACGACTAAAAATTACACGGCAACGTGACGATGATGTCTGCACCTAGCCAAATATTCTTATCATAGAGAGTTGAGGCGCTTCCATAAAGAATTACACAATATAGGTAGCCTTCAGCGGAACACAGACACCATCCTTTGAATTCAAATCGAATTGGTTTTTCCCGAATAAACATTTTGCATGAGTGTTTTCCAAAATATGGAATCATTTGTTCGTCGATAAAGAAGATTCCAAATTGCATAAAACATTTATTGCATGCATCAATGTGTGGTGGCACCTTTGTAAATTTATCATTACGATCCAGATCTTCATTATTTGTCAATGGAAATCTGGAATGCAATACTGCCTCCTTGGCAATTGGAATTCCAGAATCCGGTGAATTGGATCAATAAAGTTTTCATTGTAGAAAAGAGTGATAACTATTCAAATATAAACTGCCCAACAAACGTTGCAGTTTCTGCTCTTTGAGACCAAGTTAAGCATTATTTTGATTTGCGCAAACCTTACACCGATAAACCATCATATCCAGCATTTCCTAGTCCAGGAACAATGAGAACAATTCCATCAGCGATTTTCCGCTCAATTTATAAACCAAATTTTCTTTTGCTGTGGATTCAATTTTGACCGGTACTTTGGAAAACTAGAATTTTCGGCATCGTTAGTTGACAGCACCGTACTCATGCAGAGTCTTAAATGGTTTTGGCCGGGGACTTTTTTTGACTTAATATATACCTTCATTGAAACTTCTGGTACTTCTAGTTCATTTGTCTCGGCAACTGAATATTCGATTTCTACAGTGTCAGGCAATCTATAAACTGAGTGGAGTATCGCAGTTAATGTTTTCACCATCAATGTGCTCATTATCATTTATTTCGTCCATTTCTTGAGAAATGCATACAACATTTACACCTTTCGACTGTTTCACCTCAGTCGCAACATCATCTTCCTCGTTGAGCCGATCAAGAATTTCCGCCATTGTTAATGCCTTTCGACGCCACATTACGTTACAAGGTATTGGTATAATTCAATAATAACACACTATAATGTACATTTGATATATTATTCGGTTATTTGTGTTTACAAATACTTACAATTGAGGATAATGTGCTAACAACTTGATAAAATCAAGGTAATTTGAGAAACCAACGCACTGTCAATAAAATACGTCTGTACCGCAGTAAAGAACAACATCAAATGAACAAATAAAAATTGCATCATTTTTTAATAATGCATTGGCCCAATGGGTCGCAAACGACCAATCAAATGTGACATCTATCATAGGTATCACGGCAATAAAGGTGTGTACTAGATATCAGTAATTTCAGCCTTCATATTTGAGGTACGATGTATATTTAGACTTAATTTGACTTTTAATATTTTCAATTTTTTGAGGATTTAGGTCAAAGATCAAATAAGGGGGGAAAGGATGGTGATCCATCTGGAAAAAATATATGTTGCAAACAACATTCCAAACCTTCAATATGTACAAAAACGCTAGCGCTATCTATTCGTGCTCTTTCAAGAAAAAAATTTAAATCGAAGACTCCAGAATTACCGCCCCTCCGGCCCAAAATGGATGAAAGCATCCAGATCTGTCTTAATATAAATGTGTACTTGCCCTTAAAGACTTTGGAGTACCACAAAAAGCAGTTGACAGGGTTGGTAGATCAGAAAGACAGAGTAACTTGGTTGAAAGGGAGAAGGGCCATCAAGATTAGGAAAGGGAAGATGGAAACATTTGAAAACGTTAGCCGAAGGATAAAAAGGAACCCAGCGACAATGAAATCAAAATTTAGGAGTTGAATTAAAACAATAGAAGTTTAAAAAAAACTGTTAACTCTAGGAAAGACAAAGTTTACAATGATGAATCACAGTTTCCTTCATTGAGCATCCAAGAAGATAAAGAAACTGTACATGTGGATTGAAATATTGAAAACAGGACATTCTGGACCGCATTTTGTGCCATCAAATTGTGCAGTTAATGGCAAGGTTTAATAAACCATTGTCAGTTATTGTTTACAGATTTTTAAATTTAAGAATTGTCTAAATAACAAATAATTAAAACTTGGCTATTCTCAATTTTGAGTTTACGCTCATTAACTAATTTGGCAAAATGCTTTGGATAGCTTTATTAGCTCAACGTATTATTGACATAATTTCTCTGCAGTAAAGCAAAACTGCTGTTGTAAATCAAGCAAGAGGATGCTGTAAAAACCTTATGGTTATTAGAGCTAGTTTACTTATTCAGCTTTTGATGTAGTTCTTGCTGATGATATACCAAATGGTGAAGCTTTGTGATAATATAGAGTAAATAGTAGTTTGCAATCGTAAATCTCCCCATCCATAGATAATATATCATGGAGTTTTTTATTTTTTTAGCATACATACGATCTTACCTAAAACGAATTTGACTAAGCTATTAAGGTTTGTTGACAGTAGTATCACGTTGCCCAGGGTGCACATAAAGGTAGGAAAACGTAGCTCAATAATTGGATCCAAGTGACATTTTATACGTTTATGCCGCATGTATACATATGGTCTTTGGATTGAAATCAATAAAAAGTCATTTTTGGGCTTGTCCTTGTTCAGTATTAAGAAAATCTTCTGGTTTCAGGCCAAGGAGTAAAACAAACTAGAATTTCCTACCAAACAAAAAACCTACACAAGTCAGATTTTAAGATAATAACTTACATGTCATGCATCAAACCTTTGAAGTAAAGATCTAACATTGTTTTTTAAAAAATAAAAATAGTAACAATATAAAATTTGCTCTTATTGCTAGTAAGATAAAATATTTTCCAAGTTACTCCAAAATCAAAATAATGAAGAGGCTACAAAACTAAAAGAAACATCGCATGCTAAAGTTAACTCAAATAATATCAAATTTTATACGAATATGAACATTTGAAGTACGTTTATCTCTAAAACAAGTTTATGTTATGGAACGCATTTTGATAATTTTTAATAAAGAAAAGGAACGACTTCCTTATTTCTTGAAAAATGTTTGTGTATATAAAAATTTAATATCGAAGCTGCTTTTGTTCGAAGCGTAGGTAGAGCAGAGCTGTTTTGTTTGCTTATTTTCTTTTAAGATAAGCCCCTAGTCTTGCTTTTCATTTTTTTACAAATAATAATAACGAAAATAATAATAATAGTAATAATAATAATAATAAAAATAATGATACTCTTCTAATCTGTTTTATATGAGTGCCACATCATAAAGATGTAAAAGGTAAAAAGATATTGGAAAAATATTCATGACATCGAAAAAATGCGCTGTAAATGTTTGACGTATGTTTTATTCAGTTATGTAAACATAAAAGAACATAGAATTCCTAGATGGGATATATAGACGTGCATCCCCTTCGAACCGTCTCTGTTTACACAGATCAACCGTGTTGAACTTCTGCTATGAAACGCCGGATGTTGTCTGATGTTCTTATTTTGTCGAGTTTAATGCATAAATCATCTTTAGAAATATTTACTGGAAACGAATACAATATTTCAGTTAACTGGTAATGTTGTTCCATGATTTTCTACCTATGTATCGCCATTTTGAAGTTCGTCGACGTGTTACGGTCGAGCGACAGAATAACTACGCACAATCACAAACAACAAAGTTATCAGTTTGAAACAGACAAGAGGGCAAAATATATAAATCTGTGTTTGAACTGATTTAAACCTAGTAGTTGAGGAGAAGGGAAAGGAGTGCCAAAGAGTTTTGGTTGGCAACACTGCAGGATATTCCCTACGGCGATCCGTCACTGCTGCCAACTCCAGGGACTAGTTAGGAAACTTTTCTATTTAAGCTTTCTAATAGCTCCAAGTGAGGACATCGCTCACGGCCATGTGCGAAACTTCACTCTTCGTGTTAAATAAAACAGATCCGCTCAAATGCAATAAGCTAGAAATATTCGAAATGAATTATTAACTTACGAATATGACAGAAAAATCTATATAAAGTATGTCACAGCAAAACAATATTTATTTATTTATTGGGAAGAAAGGAAGATTCCTTAAAATTTTGTTGACAAAAAATATGGAAGTTGAAAAAATATTTTTCTTTAATATTATTTGCTGTGTCTAATTCCATCGCTTTTTTTCTAATGTGTTGTCTTTCGTTTTTTTGTTGTCATGCCCTTAATCCATCTTTTCGTGATTGTCACTGCTTTTGCCTTGTCTTGCCTGTCTATCTCTACTTTAACATTTTTATTTATTTTTTTGTGTGAACTGACGTTGACTTTTTATATTTGGCTTTTGAGTTTCCTTCTAATTATGAATTTATTCTGTTATTTTGAAGGAAAAAGTCAAAACTTAAATTTTTAATAATTACCTAAGCTTTTTAACTTAAACTTTCATTTGCAATTCATATGACGTACTTAGTTAAAATGAAATATTTTTTAATTTCAAATTAATATTCTTATTGAAAGTGAGGACACTGAATCAGTTAATCTTCAGCTTGTTAATGCTTTGCTCTTCCCCGGGGCTAGTTGAATAATGATGAACTTTAGATAATTCAAAGTAATAGTCGCAACGGAAGTATTTTCTTTTGCAACCAAATAATAGTTATACAAGGGAAATAACATGTATTTGAGAATTTATTTAAATTTCTGCTTCTGACAATGTTTTCAAAAAAACGTTTTGTTAGTCTGTCGATTTGATAGGTAATAAACTCGTATTTTAACCAGACAAAAATAGTAAATTAGGCAACAATTAATAAGATTGATAATAAGATTCAACATTTATATATTTTAAACTTTAATATTACGCTTTTAAACATTAAATAAATATTAGAACCGTTTACCACTGACTGCTGCGTAATAGGCGTTATCTGGCACGGAATCAAACGCACCACCCTGTATACTGCCGCCAGGCTACAAATATCATCGCATTAGTGACGTCAGGAATTTGGTAGTATCAACGGGATCTTTTATAAATAAAGTTAAGACCTAATAACATTTCAAATTGCTAGCTTTGTCGAAATTTATTCCATGGTCAATAACACAGAAAGATGACTTTAACATACCATTACTTCGCAAAACAAAAGATGTATTCTCCGTGTCAGTGTTCACATAGCAATCCCACGGACCATTCGAAAGTTCACTGTCTTACTTTGTAACCAGTTGACTGATATCCCGAAAATATAAGATAATCTTAAACCGTAATAGCATGCTACATCACTAATCACGAAGTATCAAGCTTAACAACTTCCAGGCGTATCCGAACTTGCAAATCTTTTAAAGCAAATAATTTTTTTTTCAATATGAAGATACAGATTTAGTTTTAGTACAATTCATGTTGAGGTTTGAATTTGGAAGCAAAACTTTGAATGGAGAAAATATTTTATACTACAAAAGTAGAAACATTTAGTAAAACATTCACAAGTTTCTAAACACAACAAGCTCATGACTAGTTTTGTTATATCAAATGTTAATCCAGTTTGATTCTTATACCAAATGAATTTCGTATCAGTTAAAAGACAATTCTAACTCAATTAATCCTCTCTCACAAATTTAAATGAAGACTATCAGTCTTGACTTTGATTTTCTGTAAATGCAATTTGAAGATTTTGTGAAAAAACACTAACAAGTGAGGTTGCCACTTAAAAACGCTAGCTTTTAGTATCGTTAAATTTAAATAATAATTGTTCACCTATTAGGAATAAATAACAAGGCACTGTAAGCTTTAGACGAAACTGCAAAGCGAGAAGCTACACCTTTTCTTGCTATAAAAAATATCGAACTCAAAACTAGCCAACCCCTTAATTTCTTTTTTAACTTTAAATTCAGAAAGGTTGGATTTTAATAAAAGCATTCTTTTAATTGTAATTTTAAAAAAGGTATATGACCTAGCGTGTTTTGAACTCAGTATCTCTTACACCAAAAGAGATATTGCAACTTGCAATTTTTAATAGAAATTCCTAAACCCTTCGCTGATAATAGTAGTAGCAACAGTCAATAAAAAGACTAGACTCTAGCAAACATACCTTCTTAGACTCTTGAACCACCGCTACGATCGCCTGCTGTATCCGTCTCTACTCTCTGTCCGAACCCGCCTGACTTCCTCATAAAAGCACGAATATTATTTTTTGTCATTGCCGAATCTAAAACATGTTAGATTATTTGTGACGGATGTGTATAAATTTGCAGTTAAATTTAAAATTATAATTTTAGTAAAATTAAAGAACCAAATTAAGAAAACAAGTAACTAAGCAGATAACAGCTTAGCGCCTATTTTATCTTCTCCTGTCATGTAGTCACATTTCTTCAAAACTTCTGAGGCCTATTTTTCGATTGCACAGCAACATATTTTTTAAACATGTGAGCTAAAATCTAGACTCAGGTGTATTAAGAATTAACTCTAGTATTTACTTATAATATTACTAATAGCCATCCATAGTGCATTTAAAAAAAACGTCATACAACTCTGGATATAATCATGAAAACGTAGATAACTAATTGCAGAACAATTACAAGACACTATCTACAAATTCGTCGACGGTATAACTTTTATATAACAATAAACTTCTAATTTTTACTTTAAATTTATCATTTATTGTTACGGCCTTTATAAGTTGGTGATTTTTCATACTGTGCTAGGTCTGTGTTTATCATACACCAAAAGAAAATTAAGTCTAGTGTCATGACTATGGTAGTCAGAACCATATTTCAAAGAGTGTAGTCTTCTTTTTTAATGAATGGCAAATATTTATATACATATGGACAACAGTACTACACAAAAAAAAGAATGAAAATCAATACAGATAAAACTAAAATCATTGTCATATCTAACGAAGAAATAATAGATAATATATAAGTTAATGACGAAATAGTAGAGCAAGTCAACAGCATGAAATACTTAAGAACATCTATAGATAAAACAGGAAAGTTTGCAACAGAAATAAATAACAAAATAACAGCGACAGTGAAACTATTTCATGCAATGAAAAATTGTTTTATCAACAAAAAAGAAATTAGTACAAAAACAAAACTAGCGATGTATAAGAGAGTATACCTGCCAACTTTGTTATATGGAAGTAAAACATGGATGGTAACAGATAGGCTACAAAAACGACTTCAAGCAGCTGCAATGAAGTATTTGCGAAGGGTAGCAAATGCCACTCTAATGGACAAAATTAGGAATGAAACTGTAAGAGAAAGACTAAAAGTAGAAAGTGTCAGCAAATATATTCAGAAAGCAGTTAGGATGGTGGGGGCATATGAATAGACTAGATAAAACTAGACAAGTTAAGAAAATATGGGGACATGGGATGAAGTGTGGCTAGTATTTTGAAGGAAAATAAACTGGATTGGAAAGAAGCCGAAGTACAATCTAAAGACTATATATACAGTTTTGACCCTATATCTGTCTGGCGTTGCAAATACGCAACATTTCTTTGTAAAGAAGATACGATTACTTTTTTCAAAAACACATTATAGATTGCTTAATTCTCAATAGGTCTCAGTAAATAAGGTACCATAGAATGGGGCTATTTGGAAATGTTTCTGAATATTTTTGCTAATAACTAATAAGATTGTTGGAAAGGTTAGGTACGACTTATTTTTAGTATAAATAACAGCCTCCCCCATACTCCTTAGGGGATAGTCTATACATTTTTTTAAAACATTTTCCCAAATACCCTCATTTGGGATGCAGAAAAAAGTTATGTGTCATCAGAATCATTTTCCTTGACAAAAATCCAAAAAGTAGGAAATTTATTCTTTTATTAAACACAAACAACATTATGAAAACTTTAATAAAACCATAAGTAGAACATTTACATAAAGTTGTAAGAATGTAAATCAAGATTAAACACATAAAGTCTTTTTGCCTCTTCCTTCAACTCATGGATTTTCCAATTTCCTTACAATCTTGTCCAAAGTGATATCATCACGGTCTTCTTTTATAAGAGATACATTTTTTAGTTTTAATTGATTTTCTAAGGGAAATGAAAAATATTAAATCAATATCTGTTTTCCCACTTTTGATTTGGTCAACAAAATGCTTTTGACTTCATACTGAGCAATAATTTAGTCGCCTAGCTCTGGTGTCCGGAACCTGTTGCTTTTCAACAGCATTTATAGTGTTAGCAGGCATATCACGACTATCATTATTAGAAACAATAAAGTTGTTTTCTTCATCTTCACTTCCAGAAGGAATTTCCATATCCTCATCGCTTTCGTTGGATGAAGAATTAGACTTTTCAACCAAACGTGCTTTTATTCTGGTTTGAGTTTCCTTCGTTCTGATGCTGACGGTGTAATCAAATCTCTTGATATACTCTTCCCTGGCTCAATCTGAATCCTTGGAGTCTTATTTGATTCAGCTGAGCGCATAACGTCTAGAATGCTCATCAATAGATCTGCATTTATGTTTGAGGTAGCCTTGACTTAGGCCTGGGTGTATCCCAGCTTTCTCAAACCCAGAAATTGGATTTTTTGATCATTTTCCATTTTAATCCAGTTTTTCTTGTAATGCAATTAGGAGACTCAAAAAAGCATCCTGGTTCAATGTCGATTGTCTGCGGCCTTTTGTTTTCTTACATTGGGTTAAAATGTCTTTCTAATATTTTTTAAGTGGCGCTTAAAAGGCTATGTCGAGTGGTTGCATAATATGAGTGGCGTTTCTGGGAAGACACACAAAGCCCACATTCAGGTCCTGGCAAATGTGAGGACTAATTGTCCCCAACTGAAATATAGAATCTAAAACAAAATGTATTCGGTGATATTTAAGTGCAAGTATATTACCTTTCGAACTTCTTTATTTCTAACAAAAAGGACAACTACAGTGCCATCTCGTTTCCCAGAATGTTCGGCCTTGTACACTACGTAGATGAGCAATTGCCGACCATCAGCTGTCCCAGCATACATGACACTGACGACTGTTTTGGTGATATTTATAACCCTTTCGAGATACTTTGCTCCTCTCTTAAAAATAAATTTTTTCGCTTCTGGATTATCTGTTAAACTTGTTTATTCAAAATTTATGATTAACGATGGATCAGTTCTAGATAATAATTTTGATGAATTGAGAAAAAAGTTATCAATAACAACTGCTGTAGGGAGGCCCGTTTTGTGGATATGTTAGCTGACAGCCGATTTGAAATTTTATTTTTACAGTGTTTAATAAAATTTGTTGCCCAATCTCTTTTAGGGCAATTATTATTTGGTAATTGCAACCCCATTTTATCAAGATAAGTTTTTATCGTTAACCGCAGGTCCATTAAAGCAACCAGAGATCCATGTTGACTCCATATTTAGGTGTTGAATGAAAGTATTTTCCTTTTCTTCGTTAAATAGGAATGGTCAACCAGTTTTTTTATGAATATTTTGATTTAATACTCTTCTACTAAGAGTAGATCTTAGAAACAAATATTTGTTAGCGGCCCGCATGATTGTCAGTTTCTTGTTTCGTACACCGTTAACTGCTTTTGCAAGACTCTCCTTGGTGTAGGAATAGTATGCCGTATAATTTTTGCTTCTTCTGAAATTTCTAAGGGCCCTTTTATATATTCGCACCATTTTGTAGTTATAAAAAGTAGAAACGTGAATAAATGAACATTTTATTCAATTTTCAAACATGTTCCAAAATAACCCCACTATAGTTTCACACATAGCCCAACTTAACGACAAAAATTTCCCTAAAACATAACTTACACCTAAATAATTTGCTAAAGTTTTTGATTCATCCCTATATATCTAATAATTTATACATATCTTTGTTCTTGCCCAACAATAATCAGTCCACTTTGTGCAACAGAAAGTTGGACACATACAGTTTTTTCTTACATACACTTTTCAAATCGAAACAGTGCTACAAATGCTGTAACAGTACACACCTACCAACCATTTACTCAGAAGTGAGGTTTACGGTTATGTCATCTACGTCGTTTGGGTTGCGTTCACTTATATCAACGTGATGTCCGTTTGTTGCCTACAAAGCTTTTTGTTTCTTTTTTTCTCAAGTAATTCCTGCCTTCCCAAATGCGGTACCTATTAGAAACTCAAAAACTTTAAAATTCGAATAGTAATTAAGTATTAATAACAAATTAACAAGTTTTCTTTCTTCTTTGAAATGTTTTAATTAATGCAATACTACAACAAAAACATTTTTCATAACGCAATACTGAAAAAAGTCTGTTTCATTCTTGGATTAAAGTGTTATTTCCAAGATTAAGCAGCTGAAAATGCTACTATGTACTATATAAAACAATATTGTTCTTTGTTTGTCTCCGCTATGGTTCGCCTTTATACTATCAGAATGTTCCTGGATTATGAGCAAACACTAGAACTTATACATCAACACTAGTAGTCTTACAGAGACCTTTCTGAACACTGAAACTTTAAATTCTGAGTTGTCTAAATAGCTGAAACTATACTGTAGTATACCAAGATCGGTCTTACACCGGATCTAACGCAGCCTATGGTTGGGGGCGTATGGCGATTTGTAAATTCATCAAAGCAGTTCGTATGCCAGGTTCCTAAAGTAAATCTGAGTATGTAAGGGTTTCTGTTTTTATATAAAATGTATTTCATTGCCTCTTCCAATCGATCGTTTTTCTTACAATTTGTTTTTAATTCTGGTGTGATTTCAACTTACCGAACATTAAGAGGTATCAGTCAAGGAATAACTTCTTTAAACCTTGTGACTATGACTCTTCAGCTTTTATTAACCCTTTCCAGTGAAGTGGTTTCATTGTAAAACCACATTTAAATTTGCTCGTTGTTTAATTGTATACTATTCTTCTGTTGAAGCCATCATTACAGATTGCAATCTACGGCGCCCTCTTTTGGCATAAATTATAACTATTTTGTAAAACACGTTCTATTGGCTTAAAGAGTTTATAGATTGTCTTAGTGCAAATGGTGGTAAAAAGTCTGTATTATTGAACATTCGTTGTGGTACCAAACTGTAACCACTGAGATGTAACACTTGAAAGTTAGGGACCTTTTTTTAGATTGAGAAATCGATTTAATACGTCACAGTGTACATTAGATGAGATATACGATTTACGTGATGCAATCCCTGCTGAAGGGGAATCGGAAGCAATCGGATAATGTTGAAAGTGTAGTAATAGATGCGGAAATTTTCAAAAATGCAAAATGGTGAAGATTCTGAGATTGTGCTTGATGAGAACTGCATGGAACTAGATTCTGAAAGTGACCTGGAAAATAATACACTACTGAATAATTTCAAAGAATGGAAAAAAAGATATTGTACAAGATTAGGAGAAATTACAGGAAGCCACTCCTGTAGAATTTTTTACCTGGCTTATTGATGAATTATTGCTTTATGTAATAGTTCATAAAACCAATCTTTACGCAACCCAGAGTGGAAAACCGTTTCAACCGGTTAATAAAATTGAAATGAAGGTTTTCCTTGCCATCAGTCTGGTGATGGGTATTAAACGTAATCCGAGTTACCAAGATTATTGGTCATGTAGAAGACACTATTTAGTGCAAATCGCTTTGGTTTTCTACTGCCACATCTACATCTCAGTGGTAATGTGCTCATGTCCAGAAAAGGAAACCCAAATTTAGATCAATTATAACAACATTCGACCTTTCATACATAAGCTGAAAGACAATTATCGAAGATTTTATTTTATTACTTAACAAAGAAACAGGGTGAAGACGAAAACATAATAAGATATAAAGAGACTTTCTGTTTTGAGGATAAAGGCTACCATATTTATTTTGATAACTTCTTAATTACTGCCAGCAGTAACTGAAGCAATGTGCACAACAATTGCACAAGATTTCAGACGTATGGGATGCGTAGTTAAAGCTGACCTGCTAAAATTATATTGCATTGACAGAAAGGCCAAGAAGAGGTGGGACAAATTGTTTTGGCATTTTCGTCAACTTTTTCATTATCTATCGGAAAAAAACTGGAAAAACTAAAGATTATAGACTCCATATCTAATTGGTTTGATTGGTTCTAACATATAGGGAAAACCTTGGAAGAAATCCTGATCGTATGGATATTAGCCAATTTAAACATGTTCCTAAAGAATTACGACTAGACCAATCAAGGCACATGTCTATTTAGGAACTCTTTGGATATTTACTTTGAAATTTTATGGTTCTTTTAAATTTTCTTATAATTGAAGACGCAAGTGGATGAAGGATTCATGTCACAAATAGTTTATTTTGAGAAAACAGCCTCTAAAGTTTTTTAAACAGTACTTTTCTGAGTTACAAAAAAATAAAACAAATTAAGTGGGGTTTAATAGACTTTTATTATAGAATTTTAGTAACATATGAAAAAAAGAAAATCAAAACCAACTTTGGAACAGAAGTAAAAAAAGTCACATATATCCTTTATCAACTAAGAAAATTAAACATATTAGAATTGACAATAAATGAAATAAGGATTTATGTCTCGTTTTTATACATTATTTTGGGCTTTATGTAGTCTTCCTTGTAGTTTTTCCGGTTTTTGGTTGAACGTTTTTATTTTCGAAAATAATGTTTTCATAGAAATATTTGAACTCCTCGTCAACGTAGACTATTTGATCTTGTAAATTGGAAAGCTTTTCATCAGATATCTTATTTTTCTTTTCTTTAATATGGGCTAGAGTGTAATTCTCTGATGCAACTTTTTGGCATCCAGATTTCAAAATATTTACCTGTAAAAAAGGTGTGTGTTCATCTAAAGTATTTTTATACGAATATGATCCATATTCAGTAACACGGACCCATTTGATACCATCTCGAAAAGGCACTGGTTCATGTAGAATATTTTTTTGCCTGTTAATCAAATGAAGTTTTTCGGATATCTCGTCAATATTCTTAAAATGATGTTTCATATTAAACACTACCGAGTTTTTCACATTAGCAGATTTTATGATTGTTCTGTACGTTTCAGGGGTATAAATATTTTCATACTTTCGTAATACTTTTTCAATACGGCCAAAGTCTCTATCCGAGTCCATATATGAATGGCCTACTTCTAGAAATTTATGATCGATACTTTGCAAATATTCTTCAAAAATGAAATACTGATAAAGTGTAATCAGATTAAAGTTCTTGTTTTGCCCACTGCAGGAACCTGACCATATGATGAGATGTTTAATACTGTTTTGTCTAGCAGCACTAAATAGCTGAATGAATGTATGAAGGCAGCTACCTATCTCTAAGCTACCTTTGGTAGCAATGTTTACCGTCCAAGTGAAAAAAAAGTGCTTGATCCCCAGATTTTGATACTGTGTGTATACTGAAGTTATACCACCAGAGTTGCCTCAAATAGAACGCTTTGGACGTAGACAATTTTGGCAAAGGCAATGTCTGTTGTAAATCCATTGTGAGATAAGCTGTATTATCGTTTGTTTGAACAAAGTTTCTATCTCTTCTTTGTTGTTCAAATGCATACTTGTAGTTCTCTTTATGCTCAATATCATCTAAACCAGCATCACAAGTACTGCAGGTATCGCTTTTAGGTTGCCCGAAGGATAGATTAAAACGGGTCGAAAAAATATTGTTGTAACTACATTTTTTTATAAAGTACTTTTCTGGAAGGTTTTGCTCCTTGCACCAATCAATATATAAATTGTACATTTTTTGTTAAGTTTAGAAAAGGTGATAAGTACTTTTTGTTTAAATTTCTATTACTCGAATAATGAGATTGGTTTGCAGGAAACTTTTCAATGTGAGTGACAACACAGTTTATCACTTCATTTGGAATTTTGTGTGGCCTGTTCTGGTGAACACCTCGCTTATCAGGGGATGGTGCCGATAAACCACTTTTAAGTTTATTCTGAATGAGCTGAATTTTTTCGAAGGTGATTTGGTAGAGTGAACACATTGCAGTTTGACAAACTTTCAAAACTTTTTGATTGTATGTAACTGTATACTTAAACGAGAATGATTTTGGTTTTTAAATGTTTTTTCGATAACGTTGGACAGGCTGAATGAAAATGCTTTTAAAGAGAAGTGCACTTTTTGAGTTTTGATCTAGCTGGTAAAATCTTTTAAATATTGTTGTTCTTCCTTCTTCGTCAAAATTTTCGTTGCAGTTGAGAGTGCATTTTTCTTTTTGGCATAAGAAACCTAGTTCAACTTTTTTGATGGAACTAGCTTTCCCTTTTGGTTAATATAGCTTTCTCCTTTTTGTCTATCCTTTGCTGCTTTGTATCTTTTCCAGTTGTCTAAGTTCTTTTGTCGCTTCCTAGATGTTTTTTCAGGCATCTGGAATATCTTCTTTTGAACTTTTTCGATCAATGCATTATTATTTTTAATAATCAGTGTTTTACTTACATCTTCACTATTGATTATTTTACTTCCTCTATCTTTATTTTCCAGCGTTTTTAAAGTCTTTATCTGGTCTTCGATGTTTTCAACGTCATTATGAATTATCTTTCTTGACTTTGTTGATAGGAATCCTTTTCTGGATTTCAGTTCTTTTGAATAGTCCAAGTCGCTGTCGCCAGAGGTCTCATCTGAAGTATCTGGTACATAATCATCTGAAGAACCGTTGTCAGACCAATCTAAAAAGAAACAAAATAAAAACCTCTTCAAGTTTTCAATTGGACCAGCAAAACTTACCTAAATCTGCCTGTTTTACAGGATTAATTGTATTATCCTTTTTACTTTTTCATTATTTCCCAGCGTTTGTAAAGCTACCTGGTCTTCGAAGTTTTCCAGGTCATTATTTATTTTCGTTTTATTTGATACACTAGCTCCTAGAATATTTGACTTTAGAGATAGGGGTCTTTTTCTAGATTTTAATTGCTCTGCATAATCAGAATCAGTATTGGCAGAAGTCTCATATGAGCCGTCTAAAACAACAATAACAAAATCAAGTTTTCATTTCAACCATCGCAACTTTGTTTTACAGGGGTAGTATTAACTTTGTTATAAACCTTTCTAGAGAATTATTATTGTCACTCTTGGCTGGGCTCCTGCTGTCATTTGAACTATTGGGACCTAAAAACGAAAGAAAGACACTGTTAAAAGAAAATACTTGTTTGCAAGTTTAAGATAAATTTATCATTTTGCTTTTTGCACTAAGCGGTGAAAAACCACCGCAAAACTTAAACGTGAATAAAACGCAATAATATTTTTTAGGTTATATTTTAAACAAAAGCAGCTATAACTTTTATACTTACCCTTATTAGTCTGTTCTTTTGCAAGTTTTAAAATTAGCATGCTTCTTGCCGACATATTAGCACTATTTTTTACTTGCACTGCACACATTTAAGTCTTCTATCGCGTAAAAACTATAAAAATGTAAAGCACAAAACCATCAGTACTGATACATTTCTAACCTAACATTGTGGTGCTATGTTCGTTTTGTTAATATTTTTACAGGTTTCTAACTAATTTACAACGGATAAAGGATTCATGTAGCAATAATTTGAAATGTTAGTGAATAAGGGATCTATGATCAGAAATCAAGCGTACATAAATCTTTTATCCATTAAGTTTTGTTAAAATTAGATTAAAATTTTTGGGTACATAAAACCTTTATTCACCAAAAAATTTCAATTTTTGAAAAAATGTTACATGAATCCTTTATCCACTTGCGTCTTCAATTATGAAACAACAAATTACAAATAGTAGTTTGGATGTTTGCAAATGGTGTGTAATACAGGTATTTAATAAACACTTATTGTTGTAAAAATGGTACAAACATGTTCTTTTGAAGAAAAAACATAAAATTTTAAAGCGTCCTAATCTCTAGTTGAGGGGCTCGTATTAAATGCGATTTATATTTGTAATTATTGTACTCAAAAATCTGGTAAAAATAAACGTCGCTCTGCCCTTCTTTCTGGGCGATTTTAGTACTCAGTAAATAAGGCAAGAATTGCAAATAAAACCCTTCATAAATAAAACCAGCATATAAAAAAATCTTTATTTAGAAAAATTTACACAATAAAGTTTTTAGGGCACTGTTTACACAGGGAATTATAAAACGTTTTGGAACTATTCGTAAATAAAAATGTTTGTTTTGTCCTATTTTTTTCTAATTTGTTTGGAATTTACACCTTCTCTAGAACATAATAGAATTGTTAGAAAATGAACAGCTAATTTTTTCCAGTTTGGAATATTTAGGTATATATTTGAGTTTGTGATTTTTAGTAAATGTAATTTTTAATAAGATTTGTTCGTGATCTTTTTAGAATTCCTTTTTATAAAAAAATTATAACCCAAACGAGGAGATGCAACAGAATGAAGAAAAAGTAGAAAAGTAATATTTAAGAAAGTCTTTAAGAAAATTGCTTATCATAAAAGTATAAAGTGTATTTATGCTGCATATAAATACGTAAATACCTGCAACCAGTAGTATTTGATTTGAAAATATTATAATTGGATGTTAAATTATAATTCTGGAAAGAAGTGGAAACGTAATTCCGTTTTAACACAAAAGATAAATAAAATTTTAAAATTTCTAAACAAACATTCAGTCCATAATTTTAAACAAAGAAATCAACAAATAAAAAACCAAAAATACTTAGCTCTATTTAAAATCAATCGACTAGAAAGAAAATAAAAAAAAGGGAAGTAAAAATCAAATCAAGATTGTTCGAAAGTTAGTTTGGATCGGAAACCAGCGATAGCAAAGAGATAAACTTTTTAAGACAAACTTTTCCGCACTAAATGCATTCACAAAGAACACATCTTCGCAATGGCTGACTGATTAACATCGTTGTTTTGTTCACTCATTAGTCTCCAGAGTAATCTCGATGCTAAGTTTCGGAATTATGGGCGAGAAGGGCCAGAGTCCCTGGGCGTTTTTGGAGGAGCGGGTGGCATCCTGTTACCCGCCACCCCGAGGAGATTTACTCTTGCATTATCTTAAAGTTTAATCAGTCATTTTTGCTTTTAATTTAGAGCCCGCTTGTCTTTGGGGCGTCTTAAATTTTTTACGCAGTATTCTGTTTATTCGGATGGGTCTCCGCACGACGCGCGCCGAACCTTAAGGGTTGTTATCTTACGGAATTCTTTATAAACTTCTTTAAGTGCAATAAGGCGAATGCTGTTTGGAAATTCAGCAGAACACGAGAAGAAAAGATGTTCCAGAACAAACTCTTCGGAGCTGTTGAGATAGGATTAATTTTCAGTTCAACCGTGATTCTACAAGGGGCGACAAAATCGACTGTCGTTTCACTTTGAAAGTCGCGTGAGTTCGTTCTCTCCAAGAAACCATTCCAACTTGACGAATAAGACTGCTCGTCTTTAAATTAGGCCAACTTGTCATCGCGAAGGGAAAAAAAACTGTACAGCACTTCGCAAAAACTAAACGTCAGTTCAAATCACCGCACGGATCACCGTAGTTGAAAAACTCGACTTGGCAAAGCTCGTTCTGTGAAAGTTCGCTCTAGTTGCGAAAATTCAGTTCATATTAAACGAGTTTCGGTTTTTATAACATGTACTTACAACTAAAGCGACGAATTATATGAAACATTCCTCGTTTATATATACTATACGTAGCATGTACGACCGACGATAATATGAAGAGAAAATCAAATAAAAAGCAGAAAGGTTTTTAAATTACCCCGACATTGTTTTGCCTTTCTTCCATTTTCTATTTAATGGGCGGTTTGTAACAAACAAGATGTCACTCAATCCATATAACAATAAAGGAAGTAATAAATAAACTCCTCTTTTCCCGAAATGTGTTTTCTTTTACCGCTATATATCTTTTGGGGTCGCGAAAACTTTTTTAACTGCCAAAAGTAAGATTTAAACTCGATCTTTGTTTTACCCTTTTCTCTAATTAAGTAATGCAACCTAAAAAACCTATTCGTTACGGAAAAATTTTATAAAATACATGTAAGCTAACTAAATGAAATGTATGGAGAGGTAAGAAAATGTCGTTGTTTGTTGATTTGTTTAAATATATACAGGGTGTCTACAGATCAGTTGTGCAAATAGATAGATAGTTTATTGTTTCTTTATTACTTACTTTTCGATTATCTTTTTATTATAAGATTAAATCATCATTATCATCGCATGCGATTGAAATCTTAAGAATTTTTTCAAGCATGATCGCCATTCGCTTTTAGTGCTTCCACAATTACAGTGTTTGCATTGTATTGAATAATCAGATTGATGTCAAAACGATAAGTATCAGTAGCTGCGAAAACGTAAGTCTACTTTCCGGGTAAATCTTTAAATTTATCTTGATACTCTTGCTCTTTAGACTGTGAACCAACAAATATTGAAATGACACTCGAAAAAATTAATTACAAACTTCTAGGTTAATAAACATTGATTGTTTAAAAAAGTCACAGGTGTTCGTGAATTTGTTTTGTTAGAGTTAAACCTGCCCATCATAATAATTCAATAAAGCAACATAGCGCATTAAACTTTCAATTCAGACGTAGGTTATTTGTTGTCATTTACTTCTAAAAAAAATTTTAAATGTTGCGTCATTCAGTGAGGGAAGCATTATTCAGTGAGGGAAGCATTATTCAAAGCCTTTTTGTTGTTTGCTTTTTATTTAAATACAGTTCAAGGGCAAGCGTTTATGATTACTTAGAAGTCTGGATATGGTTTAAGATTCTATCATTCCAGTGAAAAGCATGGTGGTATGCCATTTATCGATTGGTATAAAGCATGACTCAGTCAGCTCCAGCTGCACTATTGATTTCTGTCGTCGTCTTCACTTGTGCTATTCACTTCCAGAAAATTCCACTTAACTATTTTATGACGAGCCTCAAACTGATTTCGTAGTGTTTTGATCATTTATACTATCTAACAAAAATATAAAAGAATTGATACTGGTATCGAAAATGTTTGCTTTAATTACATTTGAATAGATCTTAAACCTATATCAGGCGAAGCTACCAAATACGCCCTTCTAGCTTCTATGATTCTACTTTTAATGCCACGATTGGTTCCTACGCCCTGCTACTCAAATAAATAATGTAACGATACAGTCTACATTATTTTTAGTCAAAAAAATTATTTTAAACTCAACTTTGATTGTTCCTTTGAATAGTTCGGGTTATGTTTCATGCTGTGTTAGCAGCCAAAAGACGTGAGCACAATTAAAATCTTATTGTGTACCCATCAGGTACCGTTTGATACCCTTGGCTTTTCTTACCTCCAAGTATAAGACGATGTTGAATAACTTAATTTTTCCAATCACCAAGGAAACCAAGACAGAAAGCTTAAATGATATTTATTAGTTTTGAAATCACGTTTGTCTTCTAAATCAATTGAGATTGTTTAAAATCTTCAAAGTGTAGAACATACTGTAATTATCTAAACTGAATTATTCATTTTGTTACTATACCAAGAGCATTTTATTTGGGGAATGCAAGATTCTCTTGGTGTTGTTAGTTGCTATGAGTTTGCTGTATAGTTCTTAAGAATTTGTTATGTAGGCAAGAACTTTGTTTGTAGAGTGGTAGACTGGAATATTTTTGTTAACTCAAACAACCGTAAGTCAAAAAGGCATTCATATTAGTCTGAGCATTTATGAATATTTTGTTGATGCACCGTTAACTGTGGCCATTCGTAATAGAACAGTAAACTAGAAAATCAACTAAATCAACTCCTAAATCTCAAGACAAGTAATAAAAACAAAAATTTAAAACTAACCAATATAGTGCAACCAGTGTTTTTCTTTTACACATCGGATCCAAGCATCTCTTTTAGTCGTCGTTTCATAATAAATGATTCACGTATCAAAATAATTTGAATCGTCCAACTCTTCTCTGCAAACGTCTTTTTGCTCATTTACCAAAAGTTGCACTTGGAAATGTTTTCTTCTTCTTCTTCTTTTGATATTCTTTCCTTTTCTTGCTTTAATTATGTTTTATATGACACGACTAAAGAAGAAGACAAATAAGACTTTTTCCATAAGTTTTTTGTGTAGACATTAATCTGTCAGTCAAGCTAGAAATATGGCAGTATTGACGTATGCAGGCTTTTCATACATGTAAAGTGCAGGACCAGGACACATATTGTCAGTGTATTTATTCCTCCTCATCTTTCCCTTCATTACGCAAGCTGGAGGTACGTAAATGTCTTTTGGCATTGCAGCAAATAATTTCTGTAGTTGTTGCTCTTTACGCAGTTACCTTGATGCTATAAGCATTTATAGAAGATTCTAACTAAACTGGTTTCCTAAACGAACAAGGTGAAAGGCGGAACTGCCGAGGATTTTACTCAGCACTAACAAAGGTAGCGATGGGAACAGTTTCTAACTTTAAATTTAGTTTAACTTCCATTAGATGAGAGATAATGCAATATTGTGACGGCAGCAGCAACAGAATCGTTCTCCGCTAAAACCTCTCTTGCGTGGACAAAATTTGCCCTGATGTTGCTAAAATAAATAATTTGGTAACAGTTCGATACAGCTATCCCTAGGATTAAACTTGTACAGAAAGAATTCAGTCTTGCCAATGCATGTACATCCATTCAGAGAATCAAAAGACACCTGCAAAAGGCTCTCCGACGTCAAACACTTACAAAAATTTTAAAAACCTTGACAGTTCAATATCAAAACGAGAGCCATAACACTATAATATCGCGGCTACGTTTGTGCTACTCTCCGACAGTACCACAATCCACTTTTCCTAAATAACCTGGAGAACATTGACGCCGCGCAAGCATGGGTAAATTCATTAAAAAGTGAACTTTTAACTACTACTAACCTAGCAACACCCCCGCTACGCTCCTGCGCAAGATTGGGGTGGTATTCATTAAGAAAGTAACATTTAACTCCGTCTAACCTAGCGACACCCTCGCTTGGGTGAAATTCATTAAAAAAATTAACGTTTAACTCCTTCTAACCTAGCAACACCTTCGCTTGAAGTGAGATTTATTAAAAAAGTAACGTTTAGCTCCTTGTAACCTCGCAACACCTAACCACACCCTCGCTATGGACCCGCTTTAGGTTGGGGAACATTCATACGCGGTTCATGCTGCAGTAGGAGGTTGGTAGTGTGCTCAGCAGCTGAATTAGTTGCTAACCTCGTTGTGTATATTGTGCAACATAACTTAAGATGTGCTGAAAAATCGTGTTTGTTTTTCGTCGGCTTCATCAAGATCAGATTAATTTTCTTTACCTTCGGCCACCTAATTGTGTTCTGTAAGTAATTCTTTACCTGCTGATACCAAAAACTGGCTCTCAAAATGTCGTTTTCCTAGGGGTAGCTGCATCGAACAATTACCAATAACTTTCTTCTAAATATTTCTCTAAAATTAAAAATATTGTGATACTTCTACACGATTCACAGCATTAACTCGATTAAGTAAAATGCTCTCTGACTTTCTTAAGGATAAATGTGGGCTATAAGACCTTTTTATTCGTTTTGTTAAATGTGTGCTTAAATGTTATTTGGTTTGCAAAGTTAACAGAAAACAACGTCTCTGCATATCTTTCATAATGACAAACTAGCCCGTTTTTGTTTTTCTTTTTTTTTGAAATATACCGTGGCCATCTGTACTGATTCTTATGCTAATATCCATTTTAATCCGTTTTCATTAACTAAATTAAGTTTGACGTTTACATTTTCTTACTATCTTCGCAACCTCATAAACCAGTCTCATGTCACTAAAAGAACCATACTACCCATCCTGATTCCTAAACTTATGATTCAAGAATTTAAAAAATTGAAATTAAGCTGGGACTAGTCGATTCTCATAAACGTATATATTAGGAGTATAAGAGATGAATAGGTTATACCATACCAAAAATGTGTATCGCAAGGAACGGTTTATCTCAAGACTACACGGTGGTAAATTGTACGCTTTCTCAGATGTGTTAAAAGGGTCTACAGATTATGTATTTGCTAAAGGTCAACAAATGAAACCAAAAAATTTCCTAAGTTTCAAATTTGTCATTCATTTATAATAGTGTTAGTGAACCTTATAGGGCTAAATATGCCTGTTTTCTTGGCTAAAGCAATACTTTCATAAGGATTATCTATTACTGTGGTTTTTGATAAATAATGAAAATTTGTCAAGAATAATTTATTTAGGATTCTTCTTTAGGATCTTACGAGATACTTCAAACAAAAGCAGTAAGGCTAGGAAACAGCCTAATATACATGAGCGTGTACATTTTTTCGTAGAAAAGCATCCGAAATCAGAGCGATATGGGCTACACATTTACTTGACTGTTCACAAACAACATGCTGATGATTCGAACCCATACATCTCCAACATTAATGCAAATAGCAGGCATATTTTTCTATCTGTTTCAGAGCAAAACTGCAAAAAGGTCTCAAAGTTATATTTCGATGATAGCAAAGGCATGGGCTACTAAATATACTAAAATTATTAGAGTCAGAATTCATAATACAGCAAAGCAATTTGGTCTGCAATATCTGTATTTACAGAAAAATGACCTGCAATGCTTAGACAACATTTAGTGCGGATGGTCATGGAATACCCAGAATCTACAGTAGTTGTATTAAAATTAAAAAAGATGAAAAAACGTTCAGAACAAATCAAATCAAGAAAACTTTCCTCGTACTGTAAATGGTTTCAGGTTTTTAATAAAACAAAGCTAATTTTAAAAGTTTCTCTAATTGTACTGCAAAACTCCCGAAAATAACAAAGAATAAAAGACATCGTCGCCGTAGTATTATGTGGTTAATGTATCTTATATCTTGTATCTTGACTGACATTGGAGTGCCTAGTATAATTTAGTTTAACCTCCTTTGCCTTCTTTTGTTGATTATATATGGTTGTTAGGTGGGGCTAAGATGTCAGCCCTCTGCTATTTATGGCTGCAGAAAGAGATGGTCTTTTGTGTCTATGTCTGTCCTCTTGGTTACAGTTTCATAGGCTATTAATTAGGGGGTTTGTGGATATCGGTAAGTTTATGCAGAGTTTTTCGGCTGTTGAAGTTATAAATTCCTTGATTGTAGGTAAGTTTGCGTCTCGGTGTGGTCGACGTTTCTTGTGTACCAGGAAGCGTTGAAAGTCATCTGTAGGATTTTGTTTTGTATTACTTGTGGTTCGTTGATGTGCGTCGTTGCAGCATAGCCCCAGTGGAGGCTGCGTACGTAATAATTGGTCGAATGGTTGTTTTATATAAGAGTAATTTGTCTATCGGGTTAAGAAAGCTGTGCCTGTTGAGAAGGGGTTAGAGTGCAGCAATGGCTGCATTAGCTTTCCTAGCACAGGAGTCCGCATGTTGTTTCCAGGTCACTCGTTTGTCTAGTGTCACGCTTAGATATTTTACTTTTTCTTGCCATGGATTGAGCCGGTTGTGGATGTGGATTTCGTCTGTTTGTGGGGAGCTTCTTCTTGTGTATAGTACAGCGGCACTTTTTTCTGCATTTATTGTGATTCCCCAGGTATGGAACCAGTTGATGGTTGTTGCGGCTTCCTGTAGTCGCTTGGAGATCATTTGGGTGTCTCTGAAGGGGTCCATATGACCGTATCGTCTGCATATAAAGCCATGTGCGTACCTGCTGGAGTAGGTAAATCAGATACTTGTATGGCGTATAGTGTTAGTGAAAAGAGGGACCCTTGGGGGATTCCGGCTGTGATTCGTTTTTCTGACGAACGGGCATTTTAAAATTTGACGCAAAAAGTTCGGTTTTTGAGATAGGATACAAGGACCTTCACAAGTTTAGTATTTACTGCTTTCTGAGTTATTTTGTACAAAAAGCCGTCGCGCTATACCTTGTCAAAGGCCTTTGATATGTCAAGGAAGAGGGCTCCGATGTGGTCTTGTTTGTTGAATCCGTCCGTAACATGTTCGACCAGTCTGAGAATTTGATAGGTGGTGGCGTGGCCGTTGCGGAAGAAAAGTTGCTCATCTTGTAGTAACCCTAGTGATTCAAAACAAATATTTCCATACAGAAAACAAAATTCTTCTCAACTTATAGTGGGATTATATGTATCATAAATAAATGATAAACATCTCAAAGATGCAGATATTGTCTCCCACAAATAAAAATTCGTGCAAGCATTGACTAGCATACCTCCAGACGATCATTTGGGATGTTTATCGTTTATTTATATCTAGTGATTCAGTTTCGTGGCAGAGTCTTGCTAGTATTACTCCTTTTGCCACTTTTCCCAGCGATGGTAGTAGGCTGATAGGCGATAGTTTTGAGGCTTGCTCTGCGTTATAGATGACTATAACGTCTGCGGTCTTTCATTGGGCGGGCAAGTGACGGAGTTTTAGGATTTAATATATTCACCAAGGCAATGATTACTTTTTTTGGCATTTTTTTAACACGGAGTTGGTGATTCCATCAGGTCCTGGTGCTTTCTATGGTTTGGTGGCCCGGTTCAGTTCGTTAACCTTGTCGGGAGACGTTGGAATTAGGGGGAAGCATCGTCGTTGGCTTGCAGCTTGTCTCGGACGCTTTTGCGGACCCTGGCAACAAAATGAACATCAGTGTTATTGTAATTAGGGCTGCATTGTTTCTCGAAATTGTTTGCAAAGGCCTCGGCTTTTTCTTCATTGGAATATACCAGGACCTTGTTCTCCATGTATGGGCGGGACGTGCTGCTTTTTATTCTTCAAGCGTTTTAATATACGCCATAGAGAGGTGTCTTGGGTATTTAGGAATTTGAGTTTTTCAGACCAGGTAGCGTTTCGGTGTTCTTTGATCTGTAGCCTGATTTGGTTGTTTAGTCGAGTTAGGTCATGTCGGTGTTTTGGTTATAATGTGGTTTGCCATCGTTTGCAAGTTCGGTTTCTTGTACGTATGAGATCTTTGATGGCCAGAGGAAGGAGATTTCTGCCGTCTGGAATTGTTGTGAAGTTTGATACGAACTGGACTCTTGGATACGTGTTGTCATTTGTTCGAGCTCTTTGGGGTTGCGGATGGTAGGAATACTCAAAATTGCTTTGTAAATGGTTATGAAATGCAGGCCAGGATGTTATGCATCTGCGTTTAATAGAAGCGGCTTCGAAGTCCTCGAGATAAAGGAGCACGGAGTTGTGGTCGGAGTCTATTTCGTTATGTCGCATGCTAGTCTTAGGTCTTTTAGGATGGCAATGTCTAGTAAGTCTGGGCGGCCGTGTCCGAAGAAAGTTGAAGCTTGCGAATCCACCACTACAATGTCGTTGTGTGCAGCATATCTATTTAGTGGGGTTTGCTAAACTGCTATTCCACCACGGGTGCTTAGCGTTGAGGTCTCCGCCCAGGATTGCTTGGAGTAGTTGTTGTCTAGTAGTGTGTCCAGATCATCATCGGTCAGGGGGCGGTTTAGAGAGCAGTAGACCGCCGTCAATCGTAAGGGCCTTGTGTTGGCCACATTTATGTAAATGGAAGTGGCCTCTACGTGTTGTAAGGCATGTATGGGGCCCGGAAAATGGTCTATGCTTGCTTTGACATATTATATAGCTGTGCCTCCATCTCTGTTGCGTAGACGATCGTGGTGGTATAACGTGTAATTGGAAAGTCTCGGTTTTGTTTGTCTTAAGTGGGTTTTACATATCAGTATTAAATCTAAATCGTAAGGATGTGCAAGTTCTAGAAGGTCGAATTTTTTGAATTCTAACTAATTGGCATTGCAGAAGGCAAAATCTAGGGTAAAAGCTTCAAAAAGGTTGTCGAAATCTTATTGTTATTTAGTGCTTCTAATGCCAGGATTAAGATCTTTTTTAGTAGACTGAGATGGCTGAAGTAAGCAGCATTGCCTAGTAGTTTGAACAGAAGAGCGGGGTTGTTGGGCTGCATATCAGGTGGTAGAGATGGGATAGTAACTGCAGCAGCATATTTTGGTGTGATTGACTGTAAACGTGGACGTGGGATATCATTAAGGGACTTTAATTGGGTTTGTTGTTCCTTTGGGAAGTTGAGGCAACCTCTGTAGTTGGCTGGATGATTGCCGTTGCAGTTAGTGCAGGTGGCGGGCTGTTGTTTAGGTTTTGTGCAAATAGCCGAATGATGATTTGCGGCGCACTTGGCTCTGAGTGGCAACCACGCTGGGCGCGGTTGAAGCGCTGACATCGATGGCATTGGCTTATGGTATTTTGTTTTTTGCGTGGTGTTTCGGTTTTCACTGCTAGGAACTGAACTTTTTGAGTTATCGGTCCGGTCTAAGGTGACGAGCACCAGAGGAATTGGACGTCGTTCTTTCCCTACATGTAAACGGATAACGGTTTTAATTTGGAAACGCTTCGCACGTAAGTCGGTGGCAATGTCATCGGTGTTTATGGCCTTTGGGATACCTCTAAGGACAAGTCTTAGTGGTTTTTCCTCTTTTAGTTGATACGTATAAAAGGATAATTTATCATCGTCTAGAGAATGTATTATGTTTCTATAGTCTTCTGCGCTTGTAAATTGTACACTGATTCCATATGAGATGTTTTTTGCTTTAGAGAAATTTATTTTTAAACATTTGTCTTTGTCTTTGATTACTACTGGGAGAAGTTTTGATTTTTTGACAGGTGGGAGGGTATGTGATTCTGGAGCATTGTCATCCATATTGACATCGGTTAACACATTACAGTGATTGTCTATTTCGATCGGGGTGCTATCTTCTCTGATGCGCTTACTGGATTTACGAGCTGAAATAGAAATAAAGTCATTGTCATTCATTTGGGGATTTGGTGTTTTATGTTGTGTATCATTAATTTAGGAGGGTAGGGGCGGCCACATTTTGTTGCGGCATATTATAGGACTTCCTTAATGAAGGCTTCGAGCTCTTAATCCACCATATCTTCGATCTTCGTCGGAGTTTTTGGTATTTCCGTCTGCGCGGTATTGCGCGCTGCGCTTGTGAAAATTTGTGAATTGATAATATTAATTGTTCTAAAATAAATAAGCGTAGGTATAAAGGTATTGTTTTTGGGCATTGCTTAGTCCTGACGAAGACTGTTTTTAAACACTACGCAGATGATTTTTCTCTCTGTGGTCTTCTCAGAAAAAGACTTTTTTGTGGAGCACTAATTGAACGTTGACAGTGACATGTTTCATGGTTCGTTTCCGTGTTGTTAATGTATTTGAAGTCTAGTTTGTGGAAACCTTAAAGTTAAGTAGATTTAAGAAAAATTTTGTCACTAGCTACATATACATATGTACTCATAATGGTCCAAGAAACAATGGAAGTTTTTTACAGATCTCTAAAAGCATTTTCAGAAAATTTTAATAAAATTTTATAAACAACCATTATGAAAATTCTTGTTAAATTGACTTATCATTTATTTTCTTTACTGCTGCTTTATGGAAGTCCATGTTAAAGCGAATAAATATGAGGTTATATGACTTATGAGCTTTATCAACCAACAACCAACTGAGTAGTTTTTAGTAAAACTTAGAAAAGTAGATTGTAAAAAGGAATACAATAATAATAATAAATAAATAAACGATTCTGTCTAAAATATTTAAAAAGTCAGCGAGAAAAGAAATAAGGTTACATAATATTAAGGATTTTTTTATACCCTAAAATGAAAGCTACAATAGAAAGATAAAATATTTAAAAAGGCGCATTTGAGGAAAAAACGTCATTTCTGTTAAACTTGTCTAAATAAAAAAAAATCTGGCGGTTCCAGCATATTTTCTAACAATGTTTATTTTTTGTTTCCATTTCATTCTCGTACCACCGTTTATACTTTTACATTTCAATCTCACCCTCGAAAAAAAGTCAGTTAATCAGAAAACTTTGGACAGTAGAATTTTCAAAAAATTTTGATGCGTAATGTTAAAGTGAAATTTTTTTCCATGACTTGTTATATAACATTTTTCAGGCGAAAACAGTAATACAACATTTTACAGCTAATGGAGTCGTAACGAGGGTTATACAGCGTTCCGTTTTCAAAGGCATTTAAGATAATGTTTTGTAACTGCGTGAGTCGTTTTAAGAACAAAAGAAAAACTGACAGAAGTTAAAAATTGCACTTTAGAAGTAGATCTAAGAAAGGGAGAACTTTCAAGTTTAAAATATACACGCTATTCATATTCCACGTTCTACGAGCGGTCGGCCCTCGTTTTAAGAAGTTTTTTGGTCACTTGGGAATAAGAAATTCAGATGCTCACAAGACTTTTGCCTCTTGATACCTAGATCTGTCTTTAGATAACTACTAAATTTACTTCTAACATATTGTTCCCATTTTTTTATTTAACTTTCACTGCTGTATCATGTATTAGCTAAAAGTTTTCTTCCCGTCTGTAGACGAAACCACGAAATTCAGTGGAAATAAAAAGATTTTCCCTAGAATTATTTAAATGTGATCGCATTAATCTTTTTAATTTTGTTCGTAACGGTGACGATGACTTTATAATTAAAACGTCCGTTGTTGGATACAGTAGTTTCATTGGTCCAAAAAGAATTCAACGTTAGCTCGGTCATGATTGTTAAGGTTATACTGTTTCCAATTATAAGAACTGTAACACCGAGTGCATTTAAAGGAAAACACTTTATGTTTGCAGTTAATTCGCAACTGTTGTTCCGTCTGTGTGAAAACGAAGTTATTCTTTGTAAGATTTCCAACGGTAATCAACCATTCTTATAATTCGTCTTGATATTTTTCTTTAGACTCGTATAACAGTAAAGTGCAAAAGTGTAATATGCATCGTGCTCCGTCATAATAATAAGAAAGTATGATGTGAGTCGTAAATAGAAGAATGTGCAGACGTGAAGGGACATTGATGGCTCTGATTTAATATCCGACTTTAATGTTCGCAAAGGTGTTAAAGTCGACGTCGTCGTAGTAGCAGTCGGCCGTCCAGGTCGCTGGATTTATAGCTGCTACGGCGGGCACCCGTCTTTTACTCTTTGGCCCATTTCACATATCATATAATGGTTAAGTGAATTTCGTGTTAGAGGATTATAGAATTTTGATTTACGGATCTTGTAAAAGCATAATATGTGGGCTAATTTATAATCTATCTAGCTTTCTATAACAAAACTAATTTTTCGATTTTCATGAAGTTACTCGAATATCTGTCTGATAATTCATCCATCATGTCCTGCAATGTGATTATGACACAGAGGTGGAGCTTGGTTGATTAACGTTCTATTTTTAGATTGATTTAACTTTTTGTGGTTTACTAACCAATTTCTGTTTTGGCCACTTCTTTGGTTTTTATTAAAAAAAGAACATCAATCTTTGAGAGATACTACCGTTGTGATTATGAGCTAAACATGGTGAAGCTGAGGTTATGTACGCACTATTACAAAATAATAAAATGCAAGCAACTTGATGTTAAGAGGTGTCTTATGGCCTTATGGTGTCTTTATTCATTAAATATTAAATAAGTGTGCTTAATTAATATTTAAAATTTAGATTTTGCTTGAAAGTTAGATTTAGCTTCACTTGAGGCAGGATTCTGCTAGTTCAACTGGTAGAGCTACAGTTTGGTGTACTAGAGATCTGGGTTCGAATTTTAACATAAAATCTAAATTGTCTTTAATTATGCACAACTTTTCAAAATCAATTTACCACACTATTTACTATTAAATTTTAAGTTTAATAGCTACTAACGTAAATTTATTGAAAAGGCGTGTAATAAAAGCAATCATAATTTTATAATAACTGTCTTTCTTTACTTTCATTTCAGAAAAACACGTTTTTTATATCAAACAATAAAAAGTTAACTAAAGCCTCATACTTATTCTTCATTTAATTAAAATTAGAAGTCTAAATAATAAGTATATTAGTAAGTTTTTACGGTATTTATTTTTACAGTATTAAAAATTGGCTGTGTAGCTAATTAAATACCTGACATCATTTGCAGTTGGGCAACTTCTTTTACATAACATCGATCAATACTTCAACGCGAGTCTTTGAATAACACAATTAAAAGTTGTCCGCAAAATGAAACGGGAATATCATAAACTCACACTCCACCTTTTAAACAAGATGTTGATAGAAATCGAAGTAAGTATATGTTTATATGAAAAATGATCTTGGATATAAAAAAGGTAGAGCTGAAACGTAATTTTTTGGAACTTTGAGTAACAAATGACATTGATAGGAAACTTGAATGTTCATAATTTGATGATTATAAGAATACTAACGAATGCAAGACAATGTACAAACTTTTATTGAGTTATGCTATAGTTGCATGGCTAATTTGATTATATCTTCAAGATGTTTTCACCATATTTATTTCAATCTTGATTACAAAGAAACTATCCACTCCGCACACTAAGACTAAAAAAAAGGCAAACAAAAAAAGAGTAATAAAAGGCTATAACGGTACGGTTTTCTTTGTACTTAAAATCTCTCAAAATAAATTAGCTTGAGTCGCTTGCGAAACCTTCTCTTTGTTCAAAAAAGAAATGTCGTTTTTAATGGGAATTGAATTGTGTAAGCCTTCCCATACTTCAGTAGAGGACGCAGACTGGAAGAGACTACTTTTGATCGGAGGAGTCAACAGTGATAGTTGGATCACGGTTTATGTTACTGAATTGTTTTAAAATAAATTTCTGTGGAATAAATAGCAAAGATCCAAATAATAATAGGAACAATTGATATACCGAAATTTGATGTGGGTGGATTCTAGTTGCTAATTAAATTTTGCTTCACGCCACTCTTTTCAGTTGCGGCAGGTAACTGTGTTAACAAAAAATGGTTTAACAAAATGCCGCCTCCTTTAAAACACCGCAGTTTCAGAAAAAAGGGAACAAATACATGAGAATATAGTGATTATTAAAATATCTAGACCGTTGACGTTCCTTTTGGGCGAAGCTTAAAGACGTTGGTTTTCGAAATTGTTTGTCCATCATCATTTTAGTAGAATCTCTGAGAGCAGCTCTACAAAGGCGGTTGTGATGTCTCGATTTGAGAGGACATCTAGTGCGATGGATAGAATTTTGTTTAGTATCTCCGGGTGTTTGGTGCTGGCGACATTCTCCAGTGGCCTGGTGAGAAGAGGGGAGCTATCAGTTTTAGATTCTGTACTGGAGAAAGCGGGAAGGGTTGCAACCACTGCGCTATAGGATTTCAAAGGACGGGGCTGACTGGACGGTGAAAATTTCAAGCACCCTTGGTAGGTAGCGGCATGACATTTACACAGTTTGCACATATTGCTGGCTCGTTTTTGATTTTTCTGCAGGTGGCCGAGTGATGGTCGCCGGCACACTTCACGCTACGAGCGGCACCTCTCTAGAAGTGGTTAAAACCTTAGTAGCTTTAGCATTGACTAATGGTGAACGGCTTCTTGCGGGGTGTTAAGGGAGAGTACGGACCTTAAATTCCAGATTTTACGATGTTTACTAGAACCAAAGGTGGGGCGTCGTTGTTCTCCTACGGTGATCCGGATGATTGAGTTGATCTAAAAGCCTTTGTCTTGGAGGTCGTGTTAAACATCTGTGGTATCAATTTCAGATAGTAGGTATCCTATCTAAAAGTACAATTCGGCTTTTCTGCTGGGAGCTGATAGTTATATAAGGCTGTTTTGTCGTCTTAGAGATAGTGAATGGTCTTATGGTAGTCAATAGTTGCGGGTTGAATGCTTATTTCGTCTTTAATATTTTTCGCCTTGATACAGTTTAGCTTGAGGGGTTTGAGTTCGCTGGACAGGATCATCCAGCGTTCTTTTTTATGGTGATAGGCGGTAGTTTTGTGCGCTTTTGTGTTTGGCTTAAGCTGGCGTCGATATCTTCATCGCCAATGCTCTCATCCGCGAGGATGTTGAACCTGTACTTGACGGCAACCGCTCTGTTCTCGACGAATTCTTGCCTTGTCCGCTTTCAGAGTTTCCTAGACGTCACCGTTGTGTACTCATCGTTAAAGGTGCTGAAGCTTTTCCCGGTTGTCAAGTCGCTGGTTAAATAGATTCTTAGCGTTTCAATGGTATACTTGTGAACTTCGAGGGCTAGCCCTCGAAGTTCTACGGTAAGAAGGTCTATTTTCGTTGTCATCTTGGGAGTATAAATAGTTCTAGAATCAACTGATGTTGAATGATGATTTAGAAACACAATTGAAGCGCTGTTTTTCTCTTCTTCTCTCTCTGGTGACCCTCTTCTTGTATCTTTTTTCCTCTCTGACCGAAATGCGCTAATCGTTTGTTCCGTGAAAATAATCAGCTGATTTATTAGCTGATTTGACATAAAACCAATAATTTGAGTCACTTAAGCCTTGAATTTCTATTACACAGTTTGTAATATAAGTTTTCAATTTGGTTGAACTGCGTTTTAGCCAACATAAGGTATTTTGAAATCGCACCAAAGGAATTGTGTATCAATGTTTAGTTTTAGTATGTGCTCAAACTTGTCTGCTACCTAGTTGTGCAAATAGTACTGTGACACAAACTTAAAGCTGTAGTAACATGGTAAATTTTAATAAAGCCGATTGTAGACTTTGCGGCTAATAATTTTTCAGAAATATAAATATGTGGTTATTATCTTCAAAAGCATCATTAAACTAGAAGTTTGCTATTGTAAGCATATGAATATACTATGTCTTCATCAAACAAGGATAATTTTTTTTACCACAGTTACAAAATTTTCTATTTATGAAAATTGACAAAACAGTTATTTTTCTCGTTCAGACACAATCTAAAATTACATTTTTCGCATTTAAATCTGGTTAATTCCTATGTTAATAATAACGGCACCTGCCCTTCGTGCTATGAATAGGTCGATGAGCAATCGTATCTGTTCTCGTTGCTTGATCTGGTTGGGAAATGATAGGATGTGCTATTCTCTGTGCTGAATCATTATCGGTCTGCAAAGATCTTCAGCGTGGAAGTTTACCAACTTTAGTTAGACCATTTGTTATCTCTGTTATCTTCAGCACGGCAAAAAGACTGCTGACAGGAGCACTAAGGAATGAAGTGATAGCCAGACATGCTGTTGGAGTGGAGGGCAAGCTCCTGTTGGAGCCCACAGGCCGCCTGATTTATGACCTTTTCAGAGACGTAGCCGTGGCCTGCTTCAGATACCACACAGGGCATGACTACTTGCCGGGACACTTCCATCTAAAAGGCATTGTCGACACTTCTTCATGCGTGCTGTGTAGCGGACAGGAGGATATGACTGGTACGCAGCTCAACGGCCATCAAGCGATGAGCAATTACGATACAATACGGTAAGCCCAGCAAAATTTATTGGGCTGCTCGCCATCATTTGATGATCTGCCAATAGGGAAAATGGCGCGGGCACTGTTAAAAAATTCAATCTAAAATTATAAACTAAGAACATTTAAATTTTACAAAATAACTTAAGAAATGTTTTTAAAAGCAATACGGTTATTAAGGAGCAGTAAAACCGAAACAGATGTGACTCAGAATTCCGAACCAACAGCAAGATAGTAATTTCTTTAAAATGACAGTTAACTGTAAGCTTTACAGACAAATGAATCACATTTGTGTAACATAATTTAGCTCTTGGGGTTTGGCAAGCTCATCAGATAGATTGCAGCCATCCGGAAACTGAACAAGCATGCGTTGGAAAAATTTAGAAGCAAACACCTTCTCTCTAAACGCAGTTAATTATTTTTCTTTAGAGTCTTTATTAGCTTTAAATTAGATTTTTGCATTTTCCCTTTTTCTATTACTAGAACTTTAAGACGAGAAGGTAAGTAATAGAAAATTGGTTATTATTAGAAACTTTAAAAGTCAAAAACCTATTGCGTGTTCTAACACTTACATTAATGGGATTTTACGAAACACTCCAATGCCTTTGGTTTATTCAAGAGTTATTAAGTATACAAATTTTTGGGGTTAAAATATGTTATCACGCCGACTAATAACAGTAATTTTCTTAGTAGTAAATTGCTATTTTCGTGGAACAAGCAATTTCTGATTGAAACAAGATATTGTTAAAGGTAATCTAATAATCCTTACTCCTAATAATAAAGCAGATGGAATTTGGGTAGGTAAATGTTTGAAACTTTATTTTTCTAATGAATAAAGTTTCCAATTCTCAGTAGAAACTTTACGACTTAAAAAATTATTTCTATTTATAGAATTTAATGTAATGCTGAATTCTATGTAAATTTGAATTTAGAATGAACGAGATTTAGAATCAGGTCATCAAAACTGCCGTGTTCTAATAGAAGTCCCAGGAAAACCGCAAAGAGCTGAACTTAACCGTAACGAGTCCTCTAAATGTATAGCATAACAGTTACTGTCAAGTCAACAAATTCAATGTGGATAGAACTATTGTTCAGATACTGCCTTCTCGAATAATTATTATCCTTATATTTATGTACGTATGTACCTTGTACCTTTAAATTATATACTTTCGGATACAATACACAGAGTGAGTACTTAACATAATTTTACAACATATAAGAAGGTTCTAATTATTAACATAAACTGGATATCTATTTTTATCTTAAGCCATACTAAAAAGTACCTTCTGTTTCATTTGCTACTATTATGATAACATTTTTTATAAAAATATAAAGCTTTCCGTTTTAAAACAGCTTTACTGTAGTGAAGATATTTTCTTGATCAATTAATTCAATAGAAATATTTTTTGTGTTCTTCTGTACATGATAAATATTTTAGGAAACAGGTCTCTATCATCAGATTCACTAAAACTTCAGTTCTCTTGAACATTAAAAGTAAGGTTGACATGAAAATATTTAATTATTGTGTTGTTTTCCTTTAATCCGTAGGGCTACAACCTTCAAGACATTTTCTTTCTATGGAAGTTTTATTGTACGTTGCTTCTTATCGTTAACCAATACCTACTTATTGACTTGCAATTCCTATAAATCTACCAAGAATACTTTTTATCTTTAGCCATTTACCATTTATGATACTATTCAAACTTCTATTTTAGTTTTCTTCTCTAAGATTTTTTTTTCGTAAGAACACTTCCTGTTATCGACTCAAGCTTCTTGTTATTTCACATCCCAACTTCTCTTAAACGTAATCATTTCTTATCTAACTTGCGGTTTCTTTTTTTACTTCTCTTATTAGTAGATGAAAGTTTCGTTGGATAGACTGTAGAAAATAAGTAGCACGTGTTAATAAAATATAGTTGTACTAGATTTGAGAATTACAAACCTTAAAGATCTTTTTGGCTAAACTTAAAAACTCGCAGGTAGGAGCTTTCTTAATTGAATTCTCTACCTTATATATGTAGTTTTTAACTTTTAGAAATTCCTTTACACACTTTTGCCTATTTTTATTCAGGGAAGTTTTTTTTTCTTAGTTTTCTATTTAGTTTGTTTTCCCAGTTTAGCCTTAAACTGGGAAAATTTTATTTTTTATTCTTACAATATTTTACAAACATTTCTCTTTCTCACCATTCAGGTTTTACTAAACATAAAACAATTTATCCGTTAATTTTTAGTCGAGTTTGACATGCTTTGTGTTTTAAAATTCCTTTATGGTTTATTTTTTACAACTACATTTTTTCCATTTTTAATTTGCTAATATACAAAGAAAGCCCCCGAGAAATGGAGATGTTTTCTGCTGGTTTATTTGTTTTCTTGTTTACTTTCCTAAGAATTACTTTTTGTAATCCCACGTTGTAGTTTTATTATACTTATTTTCCTACACGTGTGATTTGCAACGACGACGACGTGGTATGGTATTAAAACGAATGTAATCTCGACAAGTTCTTTTTTTTCTCAATTGAACTAAAGAAGACACAAAGTATCTGATAGTTTATTTGCAATGTTTTTTTGATAATCTACATTATTTTATGTACTGCTGTTAAATTTCTTTTATGTGGTGTTATTTAAAATCCAACTTAATTAGCTAACTACCTTAAATTTTAATCTTCTGGTAGTAGAAAATTAATAAATTGGTATTTAAAAGAAACTCATTTACCTGCAAGGGCAATAACATCTAAAATCGAAACACAATACTGCCTACAATTTTCTGATTTATATTTATCATCCTTATTTAGTCTTAAATCGTTAGTTCACATTTTGGACAACTTGTCACTTTATCATAGTTTATTTGTCGTCTTGGTTAATAGTTTTACCATATTGTAAGAATTTTGACGTTAATTTTTCTTTTAAAGATTTATCTGTAAAACAAATAGTCCAGTTGGCTAAGATTTTCGGGAATTCTCGATATTTAAGACAATTTTAAAAACTATTTAGTCTCTTTTAAAATGTTTTCTCACTTCATTAGACTGATTCGTCTTTATTGAGAAAACTCAAACTTTGATACAGCTTCTGCTCTGGTGTGTTCTTTGTAAGTGATTATTAAAGGAAAACTGGTATTTGATTTTCGTGTCGTTCGTAAAATCAGTAACTTTGTTTTCTATCCTAACGTGATCATAGTTATGGTAGTGATACTGTAAAACTACAAAAAAGCAAGCAGCAATTTATTGTTTATTATCATCAGATGTTATTAACGCTTTTGACCTTTCTGCTTTGTAGTCAATTGCCTTTGCTCCAAAAACGCCTTTAGTTTACCATATTGCAAGATGTCTAGATTTTTTTTAACTTTCAACTCAGTGTTACAGCATGGAGTACATTGGCCACAATGGGCCAATTTTATAAACAAAGTTTCAGATAAAACCGCGGTTTACACAATAACCAGATATACACATAGACTGGATATGTCAAAAATAGGTATCTACAATATGTCCTACAAACAAAGTAATAAAGATGAAGAAAGGGCGGACGGTTTAAAAGACATTTTCTGATTGATAGGATCACTTCACCCTAGGAAACAAAATATGTAATTGTCACAGTATGAACTTAGTTACAAGGCAAAGCAAACAGCCATGCCATTGCAAAACCCTTGATTGATTACTTTATCAGCTCTATTACTGCATGATATCAATCAAAAGATCTAAGACAATAATTTATTGAGACACTGTCTAAGTAAGTCGCGGTTAATAATTTTAAAAACTTTGTTAATGAAAACAGCTCAGTGCAATGTAGACGATTTCAGTTTTTCTGGCCGAAAACATGCCAACGTAAATTAACGCACTTAACACAAACCTTCCCAGCGAAAAAAGCTAAAACAACGTTTTCGTCTAGATTACTAACGCCCTTTTCAGATTTTCATTTTTATACCAAGGAAGCTGCTTTTGCATACTTTTTACGTTAAATTCCTGGGACTAACTCGTCAACTGCCGCATTAGAATATTCAGATCACTATCTGAACATCCGTTTTCAGTAAAATTACTCATCTTTGTTGACCCTAAACACGCTATACATACAATATAATCCAATAAAGTAAAACAAAATGTTTATAAAAACAACCATTTCTTTTTTCCTCTTTAGAGGTCATTATCAAGAATCGTAATCAACAGCAAAATTGTAAATTGTCAGTTTAACAGCTGTAAATTTTGAAGCCCTTTTTGACCAAATTTCGAGTTACAAACTTACTATGCAAAGACATTACGTATGCAACATGTATGAGAGCATCTTTTCTTTATTGCTTTGGCTAATGCGCTGACGTACATCAAACTTCAAAATTCAAATTCATGAAAAAGTTTTGCTTTCAATTACTGAAACACAAGAATCTTCGAATTAGAAGTTTATGATGCTAACACTGCAATTTTCTTCAGTTTTGGATTTGAACACTTAACCATCATCTAGAAGTTTCTGTATTGTAGAATTGATTATGAAATTTTTTACGAATAGTATTTTTGAATTAAATGAATTATCTTTTGGGCTCTATTCTCCTACATAATTGTTAATAGGCAATAAGATGTCTCTGAACTAATGAACCGATACTGCATCAGAACTAACTGGAAATGGTATAGTAAAACGAGATTGCATTCCTCACATGTATACCAGTATCAACAGAAAATCTGGATCGTGACATTAACAATGAACCGTATTGATTCCTAAGTTTTTGTTTTACTATTGAAAATAACTCAATCTATCTTTTTCCATGTTTCATCATGAAATTTTCCTAGGTGTTCACTTCTAATTCTAAACGTTTCTTTAAATATCTTTTGCTCTTACACACTGGAATAGAATAAAAAGAATAGAAAACCAATAAAATTTATTATGACGGTTATTACAGATACTTAAAGGCATTTCTACATCACATGATAATTTTGCTGTTGTTTTAGGTACTTTGATACTCTTGAAGTGCTGATCAAAGTTTGTTTGTGAATTTCATACTTTTTTATTTCCTTCCTTTTTCTGATTTTCTTGTCATTAAAAAGTAAATTGTTAGACTTTTTAAATGTTTAAAGGCTTGGCTGAATTTACCATTTGAAAGATTTTATGAAAGCTACGCAGTAAGTAAAAGAATAATCGCGCTTAAGAATGTATCAAACTTTTCTGGCTTTACTCGTTAAGCTCTTGCAATCTTATGACAGATTTTGATCTGCTATCGCTATCCCTCCCCTTGATATAAAGGAAGCGAAGCTTAGTTAAACTTCGGTGCCCGAAATTGAGGTCTGTAGCCTGTCATGGTGGACTTTTCGAGAGACACCAAAACGGAGTTAACGTAATCATATCCGCAGCGTCTTACAAAATAAGTTTTCTTTTTATTACAGGCACTTTATCGTACCAAATCAAAAAATGGACCTAAGACGGTTTTTTTCTAATGTTTCTGTTTTATCTGATTTATTTGCTTTCTTCACCCTTTGTCGTTAAAAATCAGAGCACTTTGTCTTACGTGTCTAGATTTAAAAGTGTTGACATGAGTTCTTCTTTATTATATAGGGTACAGTTTGAAGTGCAATATAGACGCGATTCAAGAAAACAATTTTTTTAGGCGGCGCTAGAAAGCATATAAAAGAAAGTTATTGTTGTATCTGCGACATTAATGTTACTCCATGTAAATTTCTCCACACGTAAGCGAATGGTCAATGTAGAAAACTAACATAAATTTATTTAGTATATTACCGCTTCATATTTTTACAGTGAGATTTTATAAAACATTAGTTTCAAGTGTATTCTAGGAATAAATTCAATTGAACCGATTTATATATTGTACAAACTGAAACTGTTGATTTACTATCCTGTAATAATCTTAGTACTGATTTAAAGTATACAAAATAATCAATTTAATCTTTCCCAAGAAACGTTCTATTGTAAGTATTTGTCCAACACTGTATTTGACCAGAATTTTTTTAAGTTCCCAAAATCGGTGAAATTCAGACAATGTTAATGGGCACTAAGCAATCACGCGAAATATTTTCACAGAATACTCCTACAACTTGTGTTACAAGTAATTATAATGTCGCTTCCCTCCAACACTTTAAATTTACAAAAAGGAGTACAAAATTCAATGCTCGTTTTAAACCACAATGCGTTTCAGACAGGCAGCGATTTGTCCCGCGCTGATCACAATGGTTCAGGGCGACTTAGGACCTACCTGTTATCACTCTGACACTACTCTGTCATCTATCTCTGACATACATTGCATGCTGTATTAGAAAACAACACAAAGATTGAAATGAACAACAATCCGTTTATTAGACAAACAAAACAATAACTCTAACTTACTTTATAAATTAAGCAAAGTAACTATAATACTGAAAAAATAATCGTTTAGTATTCAAGCTATTAGACCAGGATGTTACAAAAGATCCAATTTGACCTTTGATAAAGAAATAGACTTAAATTTTGTTTAATCTAACGAATAACCAAACATTCTAAGTCAAGTCAAATTAATTTTTCGTCTGAGAAACTGACATCAGCGACTTTTGCAAGGCTGGGAACAATTTCAGCAACTAACTTGAAATCTCGTACAGTTGTTTCAGACTTGTACAACTGTAAGCAAATCCTTTCTCACAATACATTAATATTTATTTCAATACTTTGTTCGTTTAGCTTCATCTAAACACACAAGAGGAAAGTCACTACTTTAATTCAATTTTGGGTCAAAGATATTTAACTACCCTGCAGCTGTGTTTACAAGATTGTACGGCATTGCAATTATCGTTTACTAATACTACATCGTCAAAAGTTGATGGCTGCTGTGTCGCAACTCTGGTCATGACATGGAGTATCCCCCAGGTTCCTGGCAAACTCGGAGACCCCACATTGCAACCCTCAAGTGAAGAATCCCCCTCCCTTAGCTTCTGACCGAACATAAGGTCTTTTTCAGGATCTTAACATGAGGAGTCACGCGGAACCGCTTGCTTTTTCGAACTAGTCCACCTTATAGGGACCTTTCTCTTTTGGGCTTCCGCATTTCTGGTTATAGAGGGGTGGTTATTACGCTACTGGTAGCAGGCTGTGGTCTACCGACACATTTATTATAGTTGTAAAGTATATCAAAATCTGCAGAGCATTCAAATTATCGACTGAAACGTTGGTTGTGTAGACTACTAACAGAGGTCTCTGAACGACCCCACCAATGTTTTTAACAATTATTTTGTTTATAACTAAATAAATAATGTAATAGCTTTATGATACTATACTAAAAAGGACAACATGTTTAACAATTACAAGTAATAAGAATGCTTTTAATCAATTTTTTAAGAAACTATTGCTAAAATTACAAGGAAATGCTTTCTTCTTAACAAAACTTGTTTCCAATTCCAATTTCCTTTATTATTCTCTTTTCAAAAGTCTAATTAGTATAAAGTTTTGTGAATTTGTTTGGAGCAGTAAAGGCATGTTAATAGGTACAAACAATGCGTATCATTGTCATAGTAGTAGTAGTAGTAGTAATAGTAGTAGCATTGATTTTAGCATAGCGTTGCTAGTGTATATGTTACGGTCAAAGAGGCAATTTAATCATTAAAATCATCAGTCGGCTAATAATTTAGTTATTAACGTTGACAGGCCGCTCAATGTCGTAATTTCTCACTAGGTTAGTTGTTAGAATTGTCGGTTATTTACCTTATTGATCAGATTTGCTAGATTGTTGGCTGTAACACAATACACTCCAATTCTTGTATGGAACTGGATTTTTAATCTTATTATTTATTTATTTATTATTAACGCAAAACAGGTCTTGGAGGGCTAGGGAAAAACTACAATTATCATACACTTTTATTACAGTTAGAGTTATATTATTTTATTGCGTTTGGTCTGGTACACTATTCTCTTCCATTCCTGTCTGTCTAGCACGTTTTTACTTTCAATCTTTTAATTTAATACACTTCAGGTTTTCCTCCGCCTTGTCCCACCATCTTTTCCTTTGTTTTTCTCTCCTTCTTGAACTTGTTAACCTTCTGTGAAGTACCAGTTTGGGCATTCTTCAGCTTGGCAGTGTCTCGGCATGTCCTAACTATATAATCCTTTGCGATTTGTAGAACCTTGCGATGGTGGGTTCGTTGTACAACGACATTAGGTTTTTATTATTTTTTCTTTCCCAGACTTTTTCTGCCTTCTTCCCACCGAAGATACCTTTCAGTATTTTAATTGCTCATCCTTCTAGCATTTCCTCCTTCTTTTTATTTGAAACCCATGCCTCACAAACGTACATTACCGTGGGCCTAATCACCGTTTTATAAACTCTTAGTTTGCATTTCCTGCATACGCACTTTGACATTATTTTTGGCTTTAAGCTGCCTACTTTCTTATTTCCTTTCGCTATCCTTGCCTTCAGCTCATATTTGTTTTCCTTCGTCGTCAATCACCATCCTTTTAAATTTGTATTCTTTGCCATCAGCTAGGTTCACACTCGTTTTGTTTGTTTGCTTATGTTGCTTCCATGACATATAACTAGTTTTGTACGAGTTCATTTCTAAACTTCGCTTCTTCGTCAATCCTCCTCATCACTCTATTCAGCATTTTTTTT